>CAUYSK010116733.1:0-29548 GCA_963575035.1 Avahi laniger | reverse complement strand
CATGCCTGGCTAATTGTTTTTTTTTATTTTTGTAGAGACAGGGGTCTCGCTATGTTGCCTAGGCTAGTCTCAAACTCAAGCAATCCTCCTGCCTTGGCCTCCCAAAGTGCTGTGATTACAGGCAGGAGCCACCACGCCTGGCCATTCATTGTCTATTTTCAAAGACTTTCTATTATACAAATCACCACTCCTCTCACTGAAACTTATCTCCTACTTCTGGAAACTCATCATCTACTTCCAGTCAGCTTCATCATCCTGCTCAATCCTGTCTTTACACCCTTGCTCAGGCTGTGAGCCCTGCCTGGGGTTCCCTTCTTGCTCCATCTTTAATTATTTTTCTGCCTCATCACTCAGAGAGGGACTGGGAAAATGAAAATCTTTATCCTGGACTTGCAAACAGATTAAGGAGAACTCCCGTGCACTCTGTTTTCTGCAGAGACCACACCCCCCACTCTCTTGTGATTTAATTACTGCATTGAAGATGCCTCGCACGGCAAAGAACCAAGCTTTGCAAGCCCAAAAACATAAAGACATTCCCAAACTGGACCGAAGTCAGGACCGCGGCCCCCCTTAGCATCTGAACAACGTGGTTTCCAGAAGAAAAGGAGTGACCTCAGCCCTCTGTAGCCCTGGGTAGGGCCCTCCTGTTCTGGGGAGGACAGAAGAGGGGTTTTCTCTGGAGCTGGGAGCACTCACCGATGTAATCGTTGGATTTGCCGATATCATAGTCCCAGACGGAGATGTCCAGTGACTTCTTTGCCAGGTCGCTGTGTTTGATGTCATAGAAAAACTCCTGGATGCAATAGAGGAAGACACGAGAGTCCTCTGAGCCTTCAGCATTGAGTGTTTCTCTGCATGCTCACCAACACCGAGGACCAACATTTTAAAATGTTTTTGTGTCAGTTCATTATGAGATAACAGTATCTGGTCTTGATTTGTATTTTCTTTATTGCTGATGAGTTTATGGGCCATTTGGACTTCTTATTTTGTGACTCGCTCCGATTCCAGGAGAGGGTAGGGCAGGGTAGCTGCAGATGGCTCTGGGTTTGTTTGCACGGTACGTTCCCCACGTGTGTGCATGCGGGTGTCTGTTTCTCAGAAAACCCAGCAACGCCAAAGCCACTGTGCCGTAACTTCCCTTCCCCGCTTTGGTAAAACCCAACATTGGCCAGCTCCGACCCCACAGCAGATCTCAGGGGGGCGCCGAGAAGGGAGAATTCAGTGGGTGCAACAGCAGCCAGGGCTGCTCCCGGCAGGCACAGAGGGTGGGACGTGGTCTCATGCCCACCCTGCGCATGGAGTGAGGCTCGGGGATGGGGGTCCGGGCTCAGAACTGGGGTCTCATGGCACCTTGATTGTGCATTTCTCCTTTATCTTAGCTTTGAGGTGGGAACCATGCATATGGGTTAGATCGGAACTCATCTATTCTTCCATGATTTCCTCCAACGAATCCTTTGTTAATTCAACAGATATTTCTGGACCCCTCGCGTCCGGCAGGCTTGTCAACAGATGAGTGAGATTCAGAGGGACAGCCTGAGATGGAGGCACGCACGGAGTCTGGGGACACGGAGGAAGCGTATCTGCAGGAGGAACTCTTTACCGGGCCTTGAGGGAGGAGAAGGACTTTTCCAGAGAGGAAGAGAGGGAAGGGGGAGTCCGGGAAAAGGGAGCAGCAGGTGCGAAGGGACCTGCGTGGGGTTGAGGGTGACTGGAGGGCGTGTGTCACACGGGGCTTGATTGTCAGGCTAAGAAATCCGAGAGCCGTGGTTGAGTTACGGAAACAAGAGGGTGACAAATTCAGACTTGTGTCTTACAAAGCCTGCGCTCACGTGGAGAAGGTACCGAGCACAGAGAAGTGAGTGTGGAGTCTACTGCAATAGTCCAGGCGTGACGTGCCACGGTCTGAGACGAGACAGGGCCGTGAAATGCACAGGAAGGAGCACGTTCAACGGCACCTAGACAGCGGCTTGAGCAGGACTTGATGCGCCAGAGGGACGTGGGGTGTGAGGGGGAGGGCAGCTGGACTGCTGGATGGTAAAGTGTATTGCTACTTTTATTTATTATTATTTCCTCAAATTTCAGTATTCTAGACTATTTGGATTGGTAAAGACATTGGAGATGATTTAGTTCAATCTCCGTCCAAACACAGCTTCCTCCCAATGACATTCCTAATCTGTGGGCTTTTGTCTTAGGCTTGATTTCCTCCAGTGACAAGGAACTCATTCCCTCTTCTTTAGATGATTCAAGGTGATCTATGACAGACAGCTTTTCTGGTGTGATTTGCGACATTCTAGCAGGAATTCTTGTCTCTCTAACACATGGGAAACATCCCAGAGCATGACAAAGAATGAGGCCTTACCTCATTAAATTCGGGATTCAAGGTTTTCTTTTTAATTTGAGTCTTATGTTTGGCCTTCTTCCCCATGTCTGGTTTCAGCCAGCTGGGAGGAGACAGGAGAATCATTATGGATGGAGTTTAATGACAAAGAAGAGCCCCTCGGTGGCCCCAAAGACTCCTTCTAGTGTCGGGGTAATTGATGAGCAAATTACAAAGTGAACCAACTTTGATAATGACCCACGGGCATTAAAGCATCTACTGGCACCAGGCAGCGCACTAAGCGCCCCACACGAAGCCCAGGTGGCAGAACTGCAACCACTCATTGCACATGCATAGTAACTGAGGGACCAGAGAGGTTGAGACACGTGCCCTAGGTCACACAGGTTGTATCTGGAGTCTGTGCTCCCAGCCCGTACTTTCTCCCAGTGAATTAAATTGAGGGCCGTGGTTGGTGGTGCCTGGCATTTTCTCATCTGTCACCCCTTAGGCTGCTTCCAAGTCCTGGAGAGATGCTGGCATAGGACAGAAAGGAGATGCAAATCTGATAATTGTTGCTCCATTGTCAAAACTATTCCCAAGCTTCCCTTTGACCTCAGGGTTAAGTTCAAAATCCTTAATGTGGTCTTAAGACCCTGCAGGGTTGGGTCCCGGCCCTGTCTCAGCCTAATCTTACACCATGCTCTTCAACCCATTCATTACCCTCCTTTTCACCCCAGGGCCTTTGCACACACTGTTTCCTCTGCCCAGAAGGCTCTTCCCCAGTGCCTTGCCTGGCACAATGCCTGGCACATAGTAGGTGATCAGTCCATATTTTCTGAAACATATGGGCTAAAAATTCCTAAGGGTTGGGACATTTGGATTTTGACTCAGGCTGTCACTAGCTGAGCAACTTTGAACATGCACATGATCTCCCTGGGCCTCAGTTTCCCGACCTGTAAGGAGAGGAAACATTTCTTTCTCATTTCACAGAACTGTTTTTGAGGATCGTCTTTAAGATGAGACACAAAGGAGGAATTGAAAATTACCAAATCCCGAGCAAAAATAAAGGGTGATTCTGATTTTAAAAAATAATCTTTGTTTGGTCAGAAATGGTTTAATAGTCCCCTGTTTCTTTCCCCACAACTACAGCCACCGGGACAGCTGTTTCCCTGGTGACCGCAGCAACTCTACTTCTCCTGGAAGGACAGGGTGGATGGGGGCAGGGGGCGGTCGGGAGAATTATTTAAGAAAACCCATTTGTTGTGGCTGAGATTTAAGGGAGTACAGGACAGCGTCCCATGAGCTCATGTTCTCTCTTGGGCAAAACCAAATTACTCTTTGAAATCAAACTCATCTCTGACATGTGTGTTCTTTGTTAACTAAATCCTCACTCAAAGAAAATCTGGAAGAAAGCCCACACCCGTCTGTTCTTTAGCCACAGGCTTAAGGGGAATATTGTTTTCTCTTATCAGCAGCAGTGGAGATGGGAGGAGACTCCCAGCTGGAGAGAACATTCATCAATTCTCTCTGCCATGAGAAAGGATAGCAATGGTAGTTATTTATACCCATAGTGGCAGATGTTTATTGAGCACCTACTATGTACCAGACCCCATGAAAACACACCGCTCAGACTGCATTCTCCAACTGCAGGGGCTGAAATTGACTGGGGGCTCTGAGTTTATCACATTCTCGCTGAGGCCACACTTCCCACGGGCTGTTCCTACAGGGAGTGATTGACCTGCAGGGCACTGGGCAGCCCCATTTCTGGAAGATGCAGGGCTCCTCCGACGTGTGACTGTGCCCATGGCTCCCCCATCGCCCTGGCTGAAATTTCCTTGGAAGTGCACTGCAGCAGCCTAAGATCCTTCCTACCCAAATTTCCTCCCTTCCCTCTGTCCTCCACAGGGATAAGACCTGTGGCAAGGTCTGCTGTCTCTGCAGGCCTCCTCCTGATTTCCTAGGCAGGTGCGTCCCCCGACAAACCTCTTGCACATCTCGTCCTCTCTGGGTGTCTCCTTCTTGGGAGGAACTGAACTAATGCACAATATTACTCTCTCCATTTTGCAGATGAGGACATTGAGGCCCAGAGAGGTTAAGCCATGAGCCCAAGGTCACACAGCTAGAGAATATCGGAGACTACCAGAGCTGGGATTCAAACCCGGGCAGCCTGGATCCGGAACCCATGCTCTTTACTGTATCTGTAGAAGCACCCATTCTGCAGCCACGAGTCAGGCAGAATTCTACTCTGTCCCAGGGACGATGCTGGTTGCTTTGTATATGATGTCTCATTTGAGCCTTGTGCCACTCTTGGAGATACACGGAACTATTGTTCTCATTTCACCATTGAAGAAAGTGAGTGAGAAGCTAAAAAACTTGCTTATTTAGCTGAGGTGGGAGTGGAGCCTCACGCCTGACACGGTGGTGGCCACGAAACTACCTGGAGACATCCGGCCACAGGAAATGTGACTGACCAAGGCCCCAAATGCAGCAGCTGAAGTCTATGCCACGTTTGTGCCAAGGCTGTGCTCCTAGCTGATGACGGAGCCTGGCAGGGAAACTGAGGCAGACCTGCTCCTAGGAGACAGAACTCAGCCGATGGCCCTACCGAACTGCATCTAGGCTGCTTCCCTCCATCCTTCCTCCCTCTTCCCCCCTCTTGGGTCAGACCTGCCTTGTGGTCTGACAGCACCTCATTCTCCCCCGACTCTCTGCTGACTTTCCCTCACACGGACATTTTCCCCAATGAAATCCTTGTCTGCTTATCCTATTTTTGGCATCTTCTTCTCAGAGGATCCAGACTAACACAGATAGCAACGTCTCTTTTATTCCCCGTGATTGAAATTACTGGAATAAGCCCCAAATCTAAGGTCTTTTCTTTGAGCATTCCCAGAGTGAACCTGGAAAGAGCCCGACTGGCTCTTTGTTGGTGGCTCTGAGCTTCTGGAGGGTGTGCAGCCGACTCCTGGGGGTACAAATTGGGCCACCGCAACCATGCCAGCCGCTCTTCCTCCTCGGAAGGGGACGGAGTCACAAAGCTTTGCAAATGACACACCAGTCTGACTGCCTGACACTCTGCTCTCATGCTCTAGCCAGTTCTGGGCATGCATTTCACTGTGTGACCTTGGGCGGGTTCCTTGCCCTCTCTGGGTCTCAGTATACAACGATCTTGGGGAAGCTCTCTGTGTCCTTCCTTTCCAAGGATCTGGGATGGCCTCTGGGACCCAAGGCGTCGACTCACAGCTTGACGAATGGGTCTGAGTAGCCATTGGCGTCCATGGCGGCCAGGTGCACGCAGCGTATGATGCCCACGATGAGGCCTCCCTGCTGCGTGCTGTACATGAGGGACACCAGGATCTTGCCACGCTCTTCTATGTCACCAATTCGCTCCACCTGCTGCATTGGGGGGAAAGGCAGTGTGGGTCCGGGGGGGAGGGAGCCAGGCAGTGTGGATGGTGAGCATTAGGGAGGAGGCGTGGGGGCGCAGGAGGAGCTCGGCCCGCGCCAGAGAGGTCAGCACCACGGACAGCGGATGGCCCGGCCTCCAGGGGGAGCCCATGGTGTGAGCCAGGGGGACCAGCTGAGGCCCAGGGGGGCCAGAGGCTTTACTTAGACTCAGACGTGGACTGAGCCCTGACTCTGATCTCAGACTGCCCTGACGCAGCTGGTCTTCTCACAAGTGCAGAGGGACCCAGGCAGAGGGCACGGAGCCTTAGTTCAGCCTCCGCCAGACACGGCTCAGAGAGCTGCTGTGTCCCCTCCGAGGGAGTGTGCCATTGCTCTAGCCCAGAAGGGCCATCAGCAGAGCTTCTGGCCACTAGGCTGAGGAACTCGTGGTCATCCCAGGTGTAGAGGAAGGGGCTGGGCTTCCGGTGGGAGAGGAACCCCCGGTCTGAGGTTCTAACCACCTGGGCAAAGGGTAGCTCTCCGGTGAATCCACAGGCAGGCGGTTGCAGGAGAAAGAGTGAGGAAGGAGCAGGGGTGCTGGGGGAAGAGCAGAGGAAGCTGCCGGCCCAGCCCGGCGCAGCCCCCGACGGTGGCTCCCGTCCCCACTCAGTGCTCACCTCCTCCTCATACAGCGCCATGCCGCGGGCCGACCCGGTAGTCCCGGCGCGCTTCATCTTAGAAGGAGGAAACAGAAAGGAAAGATAACATTGGCCATGGGCCTTATTTCCCTACACGAGAAGGACCAGAGACCCTCACGCTTCCATTAACATCCGGAGCCATGAGGGTGGGTTCTCCAAGCTACTGTGGCCCTCCCACATTTTCCCTGTTAGCTAAAATTTATAAAACATAACCATATGGCAGACCATGTTAGTGCATAACAACCTATGACGTAGGTTCTATCACAATCCCTATTTTACAGATGAGGACACTGAGGGTCAGAGTGGTTAAGCCACTTGCCCAAGGTCACGCAGCCAATAAATGTCAGAACGCTCCATACATAAGACAGATAAGGGGCACAGGGGTCTTGGGGTCTGGCCCACCAGATGCTTCTTTTCCCCATGGCTCCTGAGGTCCTTTTGCTGAACTCTAAGGCTCTTGGAAACACAGTTGGAAAATCGTTGGTTAAATCCAACCTCCCCACTTTAGAGATGAGAAAAACTGAGGTCCAGAGAGGGGAGGGGACGGCATTTAGTGGGTCCCCGTCCTCAGTGGGACATAGCGGGGGAAGGTGGTATTGGGAGGATTAAGGGTTAAAGGTGAAGAGTCAAGGAAGATGATCGCAGTGCTCTGCGGCCGCCATGTCTCTGGGGCCGGCTGTGTCCGCCATAGCAACATGGGCCGACTCAGGAGCTGATGACCCACCCAAGTGGGGGCCCGGCCGTTGTCCTGACCAACTGGACTCGTGGAGTCGGGGAAGGAGGGGAAGCCCGGAGAACCAGGTGTTACCAGGCAAAGACCCGGAAGAAACGCCTCATTCCTAGGGCTGTCCTTGCGGTTCTCCTTGCTGTGTCTTGTTCCTCTGCCGGGCTACCAAAGCATGGCACGGCACACAGACATCCCATCCGCAGCCCGCCGTCTGGTGGGGAGATGCTCCAGGGTCCCCCTCCCTGCCCCCAACGACTTTTCCGTGGGGAGCTGGCCGGCTGCCCGGGGAGACCGGGGTGCTGGTGTCGCAGGAGAGCTGGGCTCTGGCCGGTGCCTCCCAGTGTGACCTTGGCAATTTGCTCCCCTCTCCGGGCCCACGTTGGCCCACTTGTAAAACAAGGGCAGGTTGAAGTATCTCTCAAAATATAGAGTGCTGGAGGGGCCTCACCCTACCCCGCTAAGTCAGAATCCCCAGGGGAGACCTCCATGGATCTTAGCGTGTAAATCTCTGGTTTTGAAATCCGCCAGTTCATTCCGAGGTGCAGCCCAGTTGGAGAACCTCCTTCTGATCCTTGTTCTTTCTTAAAAGGCAGCTACCGCCTCTACCAACAGTAACAACCGTTCTAATACTTTATATGAACTATCACATTCCATCCTGAAAAGATCCTATGAGGCTGGTACCACATCATCCCATTTTACAGATGAGAACCAGGAGGCTCTGAGAAATTAAACCATTTGCCTCAGGTTAAATCATAAGTGGCAGTGCCAGGATTCAAACCTGGGGCATCTGGCTCCAGAGCCCACACCCTTAAACATCCTATGATGCTGCCTCCTGTTTATCTGCGTGGTGCTGTCTGATTTCCTGCCTGACGGCTGTGGAAGACAACATTACTTCCTGTAATAACAATCGTTAATTTATGAGTGCTTATTATGCACTAAGTTCTATTCTGATTTTTCTTTAAACACAACTGTCCTAAGAGACAGGTGCTATTAAATATTATAACACACATTTTACAAAGAAAAAAAAGCAGCTCAGAGTAGTTCATTCCCTCGGCCAAGGCCACAAAGCAGCAAGTGGCAGAGCTGGGCTTTGAACCCGGGCAGGCCACACGGCTGTACCACGCCGCCCTTGCAGTTTTGCCAGGGAGGATGCCCACATTCAGAGAAGCGAGGATAACCCAGCCTTGGCAAAAGGCCTGAGAGAGGATGCAACCTTCTGAGCCGAAATCCCTCCTCTCCTCTCAACGGCCGCCACGCTCTGCTGGACCCCGGATCCACCCCCAGGGCGGACCCAGAGGAGGGCAGTGTCCCCCCATCTCCCCCTCCCACTGGATCCCGGGGGCAAAGCCACTCACGGGAATCACTCTCTCCAGACAGATGTTGAAATTCTTCCTCTGGCTGGGCTTCAGCTTCTTGAGGGAGAACCTGGTCTCGCCAATGAACTCGTTGTGGCCGAATTTGTCCTCGTCACAGACAGAGATCCTGCCGTCGGCACGAGGAGTGGGGAGAGAAACAGGGACAAATATTGAGCTCCTACTATGCGCCAAGGGCCGTGGTTGATGCTGGTGAGGAACGTGTGATGTGTAGAGGGATAATGCGATTTCCTAGTCATCGATCACTGGGCCAAGTATTAATACTTTTTATTTCTCCTTTATTGCAGTGTAACTCATACACAGTAAAGTGCGTGCGTGTGAAGTTTATAGCTGGACGAATTTTCGCGTATATACGCACTGATAGAATCACCACCCAGAGCAAGATATAGAATATCCCAGAGCTCGGAGGCCCCAGGAGTCTTCTACCTGCTTCAGGGATAACCACCCTCTCGACCTCTGGACACACGGAGTCGCTCATCCTGATTTTGACCTTCATATAAATGGAATCATACAATAGGACGCAAATTTATTCTTTTTATTGTTGTATAGTATTCCACGGTGTAAAATACACCATAATAATTCTACTGTTGATGGACATTTGTGTTGTTTCTAGTTTTTAGTTATTACGAATAAAGTTGCCGTGGAATATATACGTTCGTGTCTTTTAGTATACACGTGTGTATTTTTCTTTCTTTTTTATTTTCCAGAACCACTCAGATCATGTCCACTCCCTCTTACTCTCCCGGAGGAAGAGGACATGTGTACATTTCTATTGGCCATTTTCCCGGGAGCACAGTTGCTGGACCACGGACTATGCGTAAGTTTAGCTTCAGCAGAAACTACTGAAGACTTTTCCAAGGTGGCTCCACCAGCTATACTTCCACCAGTGGTTTACAAAGGTTCCGGTTGCTCTTCATTCTCTCCAACTTTGATTTTGTCAGTCTTTAATTTTAGCCTTTCTGGATGGGTCATAGTATGTCACTGTTGTTTTAATTTACATTTCCCTAATGATTAATGAAATGGAGCCCCTTTTCATATACTTTGTGGCCATCTGAGTATCCTCTTTTGCAAAGTTAGGAACTTAACTGACCTTTTTGCATCTAATTTTTCCTCCTCAAAAACATCTTGAGTTTTCTACTTCAGAGAAGAGATTGGGGCCCAGAGAGATTAAATAGTTTTTCCCTACTAAAAGGCAGAACCAGGATTTGAATCCAGGTCTCCCTGAATCCTAAAACAACATGTTGTCTTGTCATATGTTCTTTGCACAGCACTGAGTAGGATACCACAGAAGGACATGAGAAAGGTCCCTTAGGAGCCAAAAGGACCGGTCAAGGCATGATAATTCATCCTGACATGTACTAGGAAGGGGAGAGGACTTGTCCTCCCACGGCACGGGAAGCAGTCCAGGGGGACAGGCAGGGACTATAATGGTACCTCACTCCTTGGCCACCAACATCAGTTGAACAAATGTTCAAAGTTCTGGATGGCCTGAATCCCACTCTGTACAGGACCAAAGAAAGAAGTTGTCTTTACTCAGCTGGCTGGGGCGTAACCGACACGAGTAATCACTGTTTTTGACCCTGTAGTACCAATTCTAGGAATTTACCTCAAAGATATATTAATAATAAGTGCAAAAATATTTTGCTGCAAAGATGTCTATCACGGTATTATTTTTAATTGTGAAAAAGCAGAAATAATACTCTACAATGGGAGAAGAAAATGCTTAAGAAAATTATGAAATAAACATAAAAATGAAATAGTATGCATTAAAGATAATGTTGCCAATGCAAAACCACAATGCAACACCAGTTCATGCCCACCAGAATGGCCAAGCGTGAAAAAGTGCTGATGAGAACATGAAGCAACTGGAACTCCCACGCATGGCTGACGGGTGTGAACACTGGCACAGTCGCCATGGAAAACTGGCAGTTCTCACTACAGCTGAACACGACTTAGTCATTACTCTTTTAGGTATACATGCAACAGAAATGAGTGCACCTGTGCACCCAGAAATAGCTACTAGAATGTTCCTAGAAGCACTATTTGTAATAGCCCCAAACTAGAAACCACTCAAATACATCAACGGTGAAATGCATAAATAAAATTGTGGTATATTCACACAGTGGAATACTAAACAGCAACAAGAATGAATGACCTACAACTACACACAACAACTTAGATGACTATCACAAATATAACATTAAGTGAAGGAATATAGATACAAAAGAGTCACACTGTACAATTTGATTTATATAAAGTACAAAAGCAGACAAAATTTATTTGTCCTGTTAGAAGTTAGGATAGTGAATACCGTGGGGTGAGGTCCTCACAGGGAACGACCACAGGGAGAGGCTTGTTTGGTCTAGGAATGTTCCATTCCTTGCTCCCAGTAGATTCACATTGTAAATATTCAATCTGCACAATTATTATATGTGCATTTTTCAAAACAAATGTTACACTGCAATAAAAATGTTTACTTAACATAATATCACAGCCAATTTGGAAAGCAGTTTGCATGTGTTGTTGTAAAAATGTTTTTGCAAAAAAAAAAACACATATCCTACGATCCAGCAATATTCCTCCTTGGTTTCTGTGCTAAGCAAACACTTGGATGTACACAAGGAAGAATGACGCTTGCTCATCGGAACTTTGCTTTTCACGGAGAAAAGCTGGAAACAGCCTCAATGCCTACCCTTAGGGAATTGGCTAAATAAGCTGGTAAACATTTACATAAACCTGAAAAACATGCCAAATAATACCATGTATTGTTTATAGATACATAACTGTGAAGTGTAGACGTGCTCGGGAATGATACCCAAAGAACTCTGCGGAGGGAAGGAAGAGAACGGGATGGGGGATGGGGTATACAAGAGGAGCTTCAACTTGCATCTGGAGTGCTTTATTTCTTACCAAAGAAAAACGGACTAAAGCAAATAGCAAAATGGTGAGATTTTTCAAAGATTCAGTATTGGGTTCATGGATTTTTGTTTTATTATATTCTATACTTTTCTGCATATTTGTAATATTTAATAATAAAAATATTTTTTAAAAAATCTGTGATAAATCTATTTATTCTGTGGAATACTCTGAAGCAGTTAAAAAAATAGGTAGATCTAAATGTCCTTTCACGGCTATAACTCCAAGATATATTGTTAAGAAAAGGTGATTTCCAGATACATACAGCATGATACTTTTTATGTTATAAGCAGTAATATATATGTTTTTATATATATTTGCATATTTCATATGGCTATATATACACTCACAGAAGAAGGGAAGAAGGAGACCAGGGCAGGGAGGAGACCAACATTTTAAAGGAGCTTTGTTTTCTCTATAATTTTTTTTACAAAAGGAATATTATTCATTTATTACTTATATAATTTAAAATGCAGTTTAATTCAACACTGTAGAAAAATATGAAATGGCATCAATGTATTGTTAAGTGAGACAGGTGTATTACTTCATCGGATGATCCATTTAATAAACATTTTTATAAGCCCTCGATTTTACCAACACACACACACACACAAATGAATGTTCAGACACCAAGATGCTAACACTTTCACTTGTCTCTATTTTTGAAAACTGCTACCAAAAATATATACCATTTTTATAAAAGTAAAAAAAACTACTCAGATCTTTTTAAAGAGTGGAGCCCTGGGAGCCACACCCCACGTTTCAGTGCTGCCCAGCCTCAGCTCCCCAACCCCGACCCCCGCCTGGCAGGCACCTGAGGGTCTTCCTTTGCATGTCCTCGTCGGTGATGCCGTGATAGACCAGGGTCTCGTTCCAGATGGGGTTCCGGGTGTTCCGCAGAGTTTTCGTACGAAGCTTGTTGGACTAGAGCCACAGACAGACAGACAGACAGACAGATATCTGCCTCAGTGGGAGCCCCATCCTTTGGGCTGATTGGGGGTGAGTGCGTGGCTTTCCCCATAGGATCATCCGAGGGCTTAGTTATCCCCAAATACATGTTCGCAGGGAGTGGGGGCTGTCTTTTAGGGTGACGGCCACAGACACATGATTTAATGCATGACATTGGGTCCCTCCTCCCGCCATGCACTGGGCCCCCTCCTTGAACTTTCCCGTAAGAGAAGAAAGCAGAGACATCGTCCTTTGGGAAAAAGAAATATCATTCACAGGCCAGGGAGGCAGAAATGGGAGTCCCCATTCCCTCCCAGGCAGGGGACACTGGGTTGGTTCCCTCCACTTCTTGTAAATAGTACCTCCAGGCCTGTGTTCCTTACAGGGGACAAAGTTTTTAGCTTTACTCTGAGAGAGAGTTGCTCATTCCTATCGAGAGATGAGGGGTGCTGGGTTGGGGCATGAAACGGGGGCGGGGAGGGAGCCCGTGGCCAGCGCTGGGGAGCGGCTGACGGTATCTGGGTGGGGGGAAGGCACCAGCTGGACCTGCTTCTGTCCTGGCCCTTGGCGGCTCCGGCTCCGTGGACTGCAGGTCTCTGAGCTGGACAGATGGGCAGAGCCCCTGTCCCTGGGGGGAGAACGACTCCCGGCCCAGCCTTTATCCCTTGCGAGGGCTTTGCCGCTCACGGGATGGGGTGAGCAGGGAGGGGCGGGGGCGATTTGGGGCACATTGGGCTATTTTGGGCTCTGAGCTGAGAACCGTGCCAGGGCCCGTGCACCAGTGCGCAGAGATGCCCGGGCCATATGGTACCTTGCTGGCTCCCGGCAGGAGGTGCAGCTTGACGTAGGGATCAGCCAAGCCGTTGGCATCCATGGGCTTCAGTCCCTGCAAGAGGAGGCGGCAACGGCGTGAGGGCCGGGGAGGGCCCGGTGCTCAGCTGTCACGGGCAGCGGGCACGGCCCCTGGCGTCGGTCCTGCCCGTTGGCTCACCCAGGGCCTTCCTCTTCCAAAGAGAGCGAGAAGGGAATGCGGTATCGGGGGAAGAGCGCTGGACTCAGGACAGGCAGGGTTTGAAGCCTGCTCATGTCGCTTGCTGGGTATGTGACGCCAGGCCAGCTTCTTGGCCCCTCTGCGCCTCCATCTCCTCACCTGTCCAGTGAGAACGGTGCCTGCCTCGTGGGGGGGGGACGGAAATGTAGCTGCACCCGGAAAGTGCCCGGCACGTGGCACGCCACCAAGGGGAGATGTTGCTGCCAGGATGGGAGAAGGTGTCCCAGACGGGGAAGAAGGAGACTCCTCGGCTCTGGCTCCGTCCCCTGCACGCCCTTCTGAGACCCCATTGTCTCCATCCACAAGATGGGGATCCCCGTCTCTGCCCCACACCCCTCACAGGCTGGGCCGGGGCTCAGATGAGATACTGAGAGGAAGGAAGTTTGTCTGGGGTAGGAATCGAGTTGATTTGTTGATATGAGCAACCCCAAAATTGCTAGGACTCAGACACACGCCGTCCACGCCGCCACACCCAGACCAGGCAGGTACCCCGCCTCTGGGGTCCCACCCTCCCGGCTCACGACAGTAACGGCATGTACAGCTGACCCTTCCTCCTCCTCCTCAGCCTGCTCAGAGTGAGGATGATGAGGATGAAGGCCATTATGATGATTCACTTCCACTTAATGAATAGTAAAAATGTTTTTCATTCTTTATGATTTTATTAACAATATTTCTTTTTCTCTAGCTTACTTTATTGTAAGAATACAGTATATAATACATATAGCATACAAAAGATATGTTAATTGATTGTTTATGTTATCGATAATGCTTCCGGTTAACAGTAGGCTACTAGGAGTTTATAAGTTTTTGGGAAGTCAAAAGTTATACGTGGATTTTTGACTGCACAGGGGCCCCGCCCCTAACCTTGCATTGTTCCAAGGTCAACTGCATTTATGTCCAGTGATCTCCTTGGACCTCCTTTTCCCCATTTGTTCACTGCGGTTGACAGAAGCTTCAGGTGGCTCTTGGAGGATTAAGAGAGATCTCACCTGTAAAGCTCAGCTCCATTCTTTTACCAGTGGTGTGGCTTTAACTTTCTAAGCCTCAGTTTCCCCATCTGTCCAATGGGGTTAATAAGAACCCCTACCCCGGAAGTTTCTATGAAGATGAAACAAGATCACGTATGAGCTTATCTCACGGTGCTGTTGGGGGGCGGTTAAACGCGTCTAAGCGCCTACCACAGTGGCTGACACAGTATAGGTGCTCAGTTAATGAAGAAGCGACCCGGGCAGGGGAATGTGTTGATCTAGGAGTTGTGTTGAGCATGTCACACCTTGTCGGTCATCCAAACTGGGACATTTGCGAGTGAAAGGGGGAGATCTCAACTATGACAGCGAGGCAGCATGCACGGATGGGGACCGTCCCGGCAAACGGGGACACATGGCCACCACCCGTCTAACACAGCCATCCTCATGGGAGAGGCACAACTCTTAGCCCAGTTTGCTAATGGGTGTGCTGACCCGCAGAGGAGTTAAGTAACTTCTCCCAGTCACACAGCTGGGAAGTGGCAGGTGGCATCTGAACCCACGAATCTGGCTCCTGCGTCCCTGCTTGTGTTTCTGCGGGGACCAGCCCTGAGCTGGAGGGAGGCCAACCTCAGTCACCGTCTGGGGTTTGCACCAGCTCCATCCAGCTTTCCTCGGGGTCTGGAATCGTGTCCTCTTGCTCCCCCACCGAGCATGCAGCGTGGCTTTCCCGCCCCCTCGGAAGCCCACACTAGCGTCCTTGTATCTGCAACCACGGGCCCCAGCTCGGGCTGCCGCAGCGTGGCAGACACGGGCCACGTCGGCCGTCAGCCCAGGCTGTCCTTACCTCCCGGCAGCCCCTCCACGGTCCCTTCCAGACACGCTGTGGACTGTCCTGGGCAGACGCTGGCTCTGCCCTGGAAGCCCGGCTCCCCCACTCCCAGCAGGTGGCTGCAGATAAGCGAAACCCCTCCGGGACCACCCCCGGAGGAAGTCCTCCCCAAAGGAATTTGCCCGGCTAATTACCGTGACACTTCTCATCGCCGCCACTGTCACGGATAGACAAGGCAATGACAGGAGACGGCTTTGGTAAACATCCCCATCTGACTCTCCTAGAAATGCCGCAGCATCCTGCGAGGTCCCCAGCCTGGCCCCGTCACCCACCTTGGCCTTTATGATGGTACACTGCAGGGAGCTGTTGTCCTGGTCATAGAGAAGGCTGAATTCCAGGGCACCCAGGGTGGCTGAAGGGGGCAGAGACAGGAACCAAGAGAACATTCGTTTAGTCACTCAACAAACATTTCCTGAGCACTTACTACGTGGGCTAGGCATTGAGACTACAGATGAGAGGAAAACTCAGTCCCTGCTCTGGGAACCTCATCCTGGTGGACGCTCCACTTCTTTAAGTACTCAGGGTATCTGCAATCAGTTAATCATTTGTGCACTTGCCTAGTTAATGACTTCCTGTCCCGACAGATTGAGAGCCCCATGAGGGAAACAGCTGGGACTGCCTTGGTGACTATTGTCTCCCCGGTGTGCACAATGCAGGGCATACAGTAGGTGCTCACTTATTTGCTGAAGGAATAAACGAGACTTAGCGTTTGCTGTTCCCTCCGCCTGGAATACTCTCCCTTTAGATCCTTACAAGGCTGGCACCTTCTCATTATCCACATCTCAGCTTTAATGTCATCTCCACCAAGAAGCCCTCCCTGCTTACTCTCTAAAGTAGCTACCCTCACAGTCACTCAACATATTTTGTTTCCTACATGGTGCTCTGTTTTCATAATATTTGAAATGATCTCATTGGTATGTTAACTGTCTCTCTTCGCTAGAATGTTAGCTCCAGCAGAGCAGCCAATTTGTTGCTTTTTGCCATGGTATCCCTAGAACGGTTTGAGGCACCTAGTACGTGCTCAGTAAACACCTGTCAAATATAGAGGTGAGTAAGCGAAGAGCATACAGAACTGAGTGTGGTGATAGGCTTGTGATAAACCGCTGGGATAAACTGATAACAGCATCGAACACGAGGCTGGGAGGAATCATCTATGCTTGGCGGGTGGGGGGACATTCACGGCAGGAGCAGTGGCTGCTGTCCGGGGGCAAGGACCAGGATGAGGAAAGGCAGAGAGGTGGAGAGAGACAGCGCATTTCCAAGGCAGAAACAGCTCGTGGCTGACCAGGCGGGTGGACTTCCCTCACTCCTTTGTCCCGGGGCTGCAGACCCCTGACCCCTGGGAGAACACCGGGAACAGAGCAGGACAGCTGATATTTCACCCAGCTCTGGCCGCTGATCTGCTACAGCAGTGCTGTTGACCACCAGCCCCTCCCGGAGCCTCGTCTCTTAATCTGTAAAATGGGAATAGTAACAGCCACTATTCCCAGGCTCGCTGGGAAGAGGCAATGAGCTAATGCTCGGGACACGCTCAGAACGGTGTCCGGCACAAAACAAGTGCTCAGCGTGTGTTGACACATATTGGATCCAGACACTTGCCAACCCTGCCAGCTCACAAAGGCTACCCCAGACACACTCAGGAGAAGAAATGTCACTGGCACGTGTGTGTCCCTGGGACGTGGGGTCTGAGTCGGGAGAGCTACAGAGCAGGTGCTTACCAGGTCACTGAATGAGTACATGCAAGAGAAAACGCCCAGTAATTTCTAAATCGTGGTTAATAAATTACTTTTAGAAGACACACATTGAAGAGTTTTAAAAACTATTAAAATACACACACGCACACACCTAGGAGTGGAATTGCTGAGTCGTGATAGTTCTGTTTCACTTGTCGAGCAATTACCAGAGTGAGCCTCCAGAACACAGGCAACGCCATGACTTGCATAGCTGAAAACGATTTCAGTGGTGACTTCGATGTTATGTGTATCTCACCACAATTAAAAAATACACGTAGCCTTTATTCTTCAGAAAGCTGATTTCATTTTGTGAATTTAGGAACACAAATTTGTCTATCTAAAACTTGGTTAATATGTTTATCGGGTTTGGCGTATTAGGGGGCTGGGGATGGATGGGGCTGTCCCCGGAGCCATTCCTGTTTTCCTGGGGTCGGCTCCGGAAGCCACTTTTCCCAGACGCCGCTCCCTTAAGTGCCACCTACTTGCGTCATCCGAATCGTAGCTGTTGGCTTCCTCCTCCTCCTCCTCTGGGGGTGGCGGCTGGCGGGCAGGGGCCGCGGCAGGCTGCGGGGCAGCTGCGGATGCTTGGGCATAGGGGGCTGGCGGGTGGCCCGCTCGGTCCTCCCTGGGTCCAGCCACTGAGTAGCCCCCAGCTCCCGCTGTTCTCTCCTCTCGAGATGGGGCAGTGGTCCCTGTACAGCCGGGATCACTCGGAGCCACCTCTACAGGGGATGAGAAAAGGACAGGGAAGAGGCAGCTGAATCCCTGCTTCACAGTGACAACGGCTCTTAGGGTAGCTTTCGAAAATGCAGGTTCCCAGGCCCCGCTCAGCATACGCGGGCCACGCCGCGGGGGTCTTGGAATCTGTCGCACGAGCCCCTCGAGCTGATTCCAATGTAGGCAAAACAGACCTCAGGGGGACCCTGATCAGCGGTGTGGACTCTGGAGCCAGACAGCCTGGGTCTGAATCTTGGCTGTGTGACCTGGGGCAAATTACTTAATGTCTCTGAATCTCAGTTTCTTTACCTGTAAAATGGGAATTCTAATATCTGAAGGTGCTCAGATAGCAGTATTTTTTTTTTTTAATGAGCAAATGTGCAGCACTAAGAACAGTGCCTGGTGCATTATGAAGCAATAAATATCCTGCAGCAATGATTGATGATGGTGATGAATGTCGGTCACAGGTAGTGATCACTATCGCTTAGTGTGGGCTTCGTACACTCCAGGCAACGTGCTGAGGTTTCTGTGTATTAGTTTATTAAATCCTCCCAACAACCCTGTGAGGTTGGTCCTGGCATTTTCCCATTTTATAGATAAGGAAACTGAGGCTCAGAAAAGTTAAGCAACTTGCCCAGGGTCACACAGCTAAGAAGTAAAGGAGCAGGGATTTGAACCCAGGGGGTCTGCACTCTTAACTATATGTCTTGACATTTTCTATCTACCTGATCTTAGTAAGAACTATTGAGTTTTGGAATTACGGGGCTGCCTAGACCTTATCAGATAGGTCTCCGGTGCAGGCTGAGTCAAGCTCTGGCAGCTCCCTGCTCTCTCTCAGGGACGTAGGAGAGAGGTGGCCACTTGGGCGGGTCGGAAAGGACGTGGATACTTGCCTGCCTTCTGTTCTGGAAAGCGTCCTGCTGGCCCGGGACCGGGTCTGCTGCCTGCCGGGGGTCCTAAGTGAGGGGAAGAGAGAAGGGAGGCAGCAGGCAGACAGCATCACTTGGGTGTTCACCTCTCCCCCTCATTTCACGGGTGTGACACAGGCCCGGGGTGGCAGGTGACATGCAGAGGTAACCGAGGCTGCAGGAATGGTCCCACGGGGGGAGCGGGCTTTTGGGGCCAGAAGGGCCTGGGTCCGAGACCCAGTGCCGTGGGAACTCCCTGGGCCTCAGCTGGCCCCTGTGCGAAATGCGGGTGGTGACACTGAGGTGGGAGACGCTGAGGAACGGAGCACCGCCACCTCCTGCGCTGGGTGGACAGGCGCTCCCTCCCTCCTGCTCCCCGGACACGAGGCCCAGAGGATTAGGTATTCTAAGGGTCTTAGGAGAGCTCAGGATTTAGCTGTGGCTACAGCTCTGCGGAAAGCCCGGCGAGCTCTGCGAGCGGGGGTCGGGGGTGTTGGGGTCATGGCTGAGTAACAGCCCCAGCAGGTGCCGGCGAGTGAGTGGCAGGTACCTGGCTGCCCCGGCTGAGGCGGCGCTGGGCTCTGCACCGAGCCGGGGCCGGGTCTGGAGGCCTGGACCGAGTTGGCCCGTCTCAAACCTGCAGGGGAAAGAGGAGGAAACAGCCACCATGCGTCACACACACGGCAGAAGAAGCCTGGGACAGGCCAGCCGGCGGGGACGGGCCCCCGGGTTTCTGCAGGAGGCAGCCCCTCCCTCACTCAGCTCTTTCCGACCCCTTCTCCTGCCTTCCACGCGTTCTCCCTGTTTGATGCTCACACTCGGGGCATCGCGGCCGCTGCACGGTTGCTAAAAAGCACAGGTTCCATGATCCTGCTTCTGCCTGTGTGACCTTGCGCAAGTGACCGAGCCTCTCTGGGCCTCAGTTTCCTCAAATGTTAAGTGGGGAGAACAGTGCCTCGCTCGTGGGGTTGTGGTGAAGACACAGCGATACAAACAGGACTTGGCAGGCAGCAAACACTCACCATGGCAGGTGTTGATATTATTGTACTATTACTGAAAGAATCTGTCTCTGTCTTCAGATAGACTTGGCCGTGCGTCCCAGCTTTTTCTCGTATGAGCTATCTGGCCTCGGGCTGGTCACTCGCTCTCTCTGAACCTCAGAAGCCGTATGGTGGCAACCGCTCTACCTATTCCATAATAATGATGAACTAACATTTATTCAGTGCTTACCTTGTGCCGGGCTTTACATATAAGAACTTACTTAATCTCTACACTCATAACCTCATGAAGTGGGTGCCTCATTAGCTCCATTTTACAGATAGGGAAACTGAGGCACAGGGAGGTTATGGCACTCACCCAATGTCTCTTGGCTGGTTAGTAGCAGAGCCAGGGTTTGAACTCAGGCAGTCGGTCTCTGGAGTTTGTGTCTGAGACCTTTACATACTATCGCTTTCCGCGGAGCTGTTGGGGGTTGGATGAGATGATGTGGGCACTCGGAAGGCGTGCTGCTCCGGGAGGAAAGCCCTGCCCTCTTTTACCTCACTGCGCTGGATCCCGCCTTTCCTGAATTCAGCTCCTTTTGCTGGACAGATGTTTGAACGCTCATGACAAAGGGTGCTTTGCCGCCTCTGCCTGGGGGCTCACAAATCATCAAGTCTTGTCCCACGGTCCTACATTAGCACCACCAATCGTTTGTTCATCTGGGTCCTTGTTCGTTAGCTCATTCACTCACTCATTCATTCAACAAGCTTTCGTTAAATGTTCACCAAGTGCCAAGCCTCGTCTTATTTCTTCTGGGAGAGCACAGCCCAGTCACAAGGAGGAGACGGACACTGAAGTAATGAGTTTATAAAACAACGATAACCAACACTCACTGAGTTCTTCAAATGTCCCACACCCTGGACATCCCCCCATGGAACCCTCAAAACTCAATGCCGTGGACAGGGTTTCCACCCCGCCCTTGTTTCCATGTGACCTCGGGCAAGTTGTGAGTTTTTTGTTTTTGTTCCATCTTCTCTTTGCCTTATCTGTCGAGTGAGGATGATTATAACGGCACCCACCTAAAAAGAGCTGTTGGTTGAATTAAATGCTATAACCCATGCAAAGGGTTTAACGACAGGGTAGGAGCTCGATGAACTTGAGTTGCCATTATGATTAACTATTAACTCAAATCCGCAAACATTTGAGAGCCTATAATCCACTAGGAATCTTAGCATAGCTGGAAAATGAGGAGGAAGAGGTAAAATTGTGGTGGGTGCTCCACAAATATTTGGAGCATAATGAATTAATGGAGAGAGACGTGTCCCTGGTATCAGGCAAGGGAGAGAGATTCAGGCTCTATTAATAACCTGTTTTAGACGGTGATAAGCGCTGCGTTATGATAAGGGTTGTGTCGCTACTCTGGGGACGCAGAGAAGCAGGCAACTGACTCAGCTCAAGGTGGAGCAGGTCGATGCTAGAAGCTTCATAGACGAGAGGAACATTTGCGTTGACTCTTGCGGGACAGGGGTCCAAATTTGGTTCGGGCATGTCCTGTGGCTCTCTTTTCCCTCAGGAGGCAAATGATACAGAGTTTAAGAGCAACAGGATTTGGTACACAAAAATTAATCCAAAATGGATCAAAGGCCCAAACATAAGAGCTAAAACTATCAAACTCTTAGAAGAAAACATAAGGAGAAACCTTAACGATCTTGGATTTGGCAATGATGTCTTAGATAGGACACTAAAAACACAGGCAGCAAAAAAAAAAATACATAAATTGGACTCGTTCGAAATTTAGAATTTCTATGCATCAAATGATACCGTAATAGAGTGGGGAAAAAAAACCTTCTACGGAATGGGAGAAAATATTTGTAAATTATATATCTGATAAGGCATTAATATCCAGAACATATGAAGAACTCCCAGGACTCACCCACAGAAAACAAACAACCCAATTTAAGAAATGGGCAAAGGACTTGAATAGACAATTCTCCAAAGAAAGTATACCAATGGCCACAATAAGCACATGAGAAGATGCTCAATAGCACTAATCATTAGGGAAACGCAAATCAAAACCACGATACCACTGCATACCCATTGGTATGACTAATGTTTAAAAAACAAAAACCAAAAAATAGAAAATGACAAGTGTTTGGTGAGGATGTGGAGAACCCGGAACCCTCGTGCATTGTTGGTGGGAATCTAAAAGCGGTGCAGCCACATGGAAAACAGGATGGGGTTCCACAAAATGTTAAATATAGAACTACGACATGATCCAACAATCTCACTTCTACATATATACACGAAATAATCCAATGCAGGGACTTCCACGGATTTTGTATGCCATGTTTATAGCGGCATTATTTTCGAGAGCCAAAATGTGGAAATAACCCAAATGGCCACTGACGGATGAATAGAAAAACAAAATGTGGCATATACATGCAGTGGAATGTCATGTGACCTTAAAAAGTAAAGAAATTCTGACACGTGCTATAACCCAGATGAACCTCGAAGACATTGCGCTAAGTGAAATAAGCCAATCACGGCCAATTACAAAAGGACAAATATGTATGAGTCCACTTACACGTGGTACCTAGAGTAGTCAAAATCTCAAATACAGAAAGAAAAAGAGGGGTTACCAAGGGCTGGGCAGAGGGGAGAATGAGGAGTTATTTTTTAATGGATACAGAGTTTCATTTTAGAAAGATAAAAAGTTCCGGAGATGGATAACAGTCTGGTTCCGTAACAATATGAATGTGCTTTATGCCACTGAACTGTACACGTAAAAATGGTTAAATGGTAAGTTTTATGTTATACATGTTTTATAATAATACAAAGGATTTTAAAAAGCATTGCCAATAAAAACCTCACCTCTGGAAGAGAGAAACACAAAGTACAGGCTTTGATGCTGGACAGATATGGGCTTAATGCTCATTTTAACCAATTGTCAGCTATGTAACCTGGGGCAAGTGGCTTTGCTTCTCAGAGCCTCAGTTTTCCCATCTGTAAGATGGGACTGATAAAAGTCTTCTATCTAAACTTTGGGGTTGTGGCAAGGATTAAATGAGATAATATATGAGAAGAGCACGGGAGAACATCTGGCACACAGTAAGCACTTAACAAATATTTCAAGATGTTGCAGATCTGAGAAATTCGTCTCCCTCTATCCAAACCATGTGCTCATTAGCAGCTCTGGGCAGCAGAGGAACCACAAGGTGTGTGCCCAGCTCTGTTGCCGATAAGAAGAGGAACTGAGGTGCTAAGTTTTCTCACATACGGTATCAGAGCAAGAGAAGGACCTAACCAAAATTATGAATGTCTGGAACCAGAATTGTTTCTGAATCCTGTCTTTGCTCTACCATGGGCTAGAACCAGCATCCATTATGGGATAGAACATAGCACACAGTAGGTGCTCCATAAATGCTGAATAGATAAAGAAACGAAGACACCGTCCTCCTTGTCCTTTCTGATTCTCTTCATCTAGGAGGCCTGTTTGGATTTGCCCGTCTCTCTCACCTGCTGGGCTCCGGCTGGAGTCTGCAGCTCCCCCGCTGGGGCCGTGGTCCCAGCTCTCTGAGTCCCGGCCAGAAGAGCTCATCCGTGCCTCGGAGGCCCTGCGCACGGGAGGCCCATAGCTTCCTCGCGCAGGAGCAGAGGCCAGGTCAGGGCCTGCAAGGAACAGCATGGATTGAATGGAGAAAGCACAGAGAGGGAATGGGGTGAAATGACTCCTGTCCCAATGTATAAAGCAGAGTCAGCAGGGCTCACCTGTCTTCTGACCTGGGGCCCTCCTATCTTCCGTATCAGCTGGGGAGAGAGAAATGAGGAGGAATACAGGTTTTCTGACGTCTGGAGAACCACTACTTAAGAAGCCCATGAAGAGGCTGATCCACCACTCCCAAGAATATTTTTATTAAATAAAAAACTAAAATCTTCCTCCCAAGCTCCCCTCTGATCTGTTTACAATTGCACATTATTTCCTTTGCATGCACAAACACATATGAGCACATGTAGGCTTAGAAAAGAACAGTTAAGCTACACGGTCTTCTCAGTGTAGAGGAGGTGATGCCTAACCCGGAAGAAGGCTCCTTTCGGGGTGGCGACTGGGGACTCCTCAGGGATCCAGTGTATGCCGACAACTTGGCCACTCTTTGCAAGGACTAGAAATTGGTCACGCCTTGTCGGGAAGACAGCATTTGCTGAATGCCTTTTTGGTGGCAGGCACTGTGCTAAGTACCTCGAGACATCATCTTATTGGAAACACAGTTGGACACTTCAATTGTGGAGACCTCTAACTATAACCTTCCTTTCAGAAGCACCGTTTGCACTCAACTCGGGAACTGTCATTTAGACCAAATTTTATCACTTCGGGTCAACTGAAATTATTGCAAAGACTTTATCTGGCCAGTCCTAGTGGTCTAATCAAATCAAAGTGTGTTTTTATTGCGGTTGCTTTATTTTCCTTTTTACTGTTTCACCTCTCCCTTTTTATCATCATTTTAAAAATTAATAATAATACTTGGATAATAGTGATAACATCAATCGTAGCGGTAATTTTCCTTTACCAACGTCCTTTCCATTCATCTTTCACTTTTATTATTTCGGTGGTGGGAGTCTCTCAGTCCCTAGTTCTAATTTCCACCTCTGTTGTGCTACTAAATATTCCACCAGGAATAACAACAAAGCCTCTTGGCAGTTTGGCTTTGCCGGAAAGTTCCCTGTGCTACCCTCCTGATAAGGGTGTACGATGGGTTGAGAAGGGGACATAAGAGTCCTAAACCCAAGTCCAGAGGCTGACCGTCCACCGGCTGGGTAGAAACGCAGACATGGCGTTAGGACATCCTTTGGGTAGACCAGGTCGCCCAGATCTGTCCTTGGTGCTGAAAGGAGAATGGTTCTGTCCTACCTCGAGCTGGGGCCCGGACGCCGGGCTTGGGCTCCGGGACAGGCTGCTCGGGGACAGCGGGCTCGCTGCCAGGCTGCTGGGGCTTGGTCTTCTTTACAGGCATAGGCTGCGGGAGGACCTGTTTGGGGAAGCCTTTGAAGAACCACGCTCCGGAACGCTTCCACACCTGGAAGGAGGAAAAGGCTGAAGGCGTGTCGGCCGAGCGCCGTTGCACCTGCCCTCATGGGTGTCGGTGTCTGTATTCGCTCCCTGCCTGAAGCACACTGACAAGGTACCAGCACGCTTTTCTCACCGGTACACAGCCTCGCACAGTTCATGTTTATTCTACACGTTGGTCCTGAACGCTCAACAGAAAGGGTTTGAGTGTGCCCATTTTATTGATGGAGAAAGCTGAATATCAGAAACGTTAAGGCCTCATCCAACAGTACACAGCTGGAGTATGGGAGGACGAGAACTCAACCCCAGGCCTCCCATCTCTTAAACGTGGTGTGCTCTCCATGGCACCGGTTGTTGTAAAGAGGGTGATCTTTTACCCACAACTTCCCGAAGACTGTGGCCTTCCTCCTAGCCCTGTGGGTTGGAACAGGGCGGCACACTTAGGATGATGTGATGGACATCTTCCACTGCCCCTCAGTCCATCCTCCAGCCTGCTCTGTGCCCTGGGAGGCTGCCCAGCACGGACTGCAGTAACTGGACTTCCTCGACCTCCGCAGGTTTATATGGTCAGAAGCACCCGCAGGAGTTTGCAGCAAGGAAGAGAACGCGATTGTGGCATTTGTTTCCCTGGCTTCCTCCCCGCTAGTCGGACAGCGACTGCCCTCCTGCTGGGCTACACCTACCTTCCAGTCTGGTGGCTGCTCCCACCTGCATCCCTTTGGACGTAGGAGTGGTAACAGCAGCCCTGCTTTTGCTGGTGATCAGGTGACGCCAACCCTGGCTGATTTCCCTTAGCTCTACCCGGAACTTTGTAAATAACACTTTTTATCGGACTCTTGGTTACCCCACTGAAGGGCGCCGCCTGTTTCCTGCCAGGCCCCCGACTGATACTGAGGAGAACCTGGCCAGCAAGACACAGTCTGAAAGGCAGACATCTGCAGCAGCGGTGAGTGGTGCGGGAATTCGGGGAAGGAGAAAGGACTTCATTGGCGTAAAATGAGTAACGAGCAGGGCGTGGAAGAGAAGGCTGCCATGGGAGAAAGAGAGAGAGACAAAGTGAAGTACAGAGAAAAAGGTGTGCAGAGCATGAGACAGCAAGAGAATGAGGAGCAGGAAGGAAAGGCAATAAAGACGGGGGGAAGAAAAGAGCTCGACCGAGAGGAAGAGGGTGAGGAAGGAAGAAGGAGTGGAGATAAGACACGGAACAGAGGGAAAGAGGAAGGAAAGATGGCGGGACAGGGAGACCCGGAAGGTGAGAAATGGGGACAAGGGAAGAACAGAGGCCACAGGGCAGTGAACAGAGAGGGAGGAAGGAAGGAAGAGAAGGAAGAGAAAAGCCACGGAAGCAGAGGAGGAGAAAAGAAACTCACCCGAACGCTCAGAGGTCATCCTACCAGTGTGCACAGCTGAACTGGTCCCTTTCACACCAACCCCTTAAGACGCAAGACCCGACAGGACCCCCAGCCTCCAAGCACCACCCTGCCGCCCTGATTCCAGGGGGGAAAAGAAAGCTGGCCAAGAAGGGAGGATGTTCCAGGGGCAGGACGGGACCACGCCACTCACCTCTCTCTGCTCGAGGCAGATTTTGCAGAGCCACACAGAATGCAGGCGGTTTTTGGAGGTCTCCACCCCACACTTGGTGCAGACATTCTGGGAACAAAACAGCCCAACATGTACTCAGGTGAGCTATCCTCTGAGATGCCAGGGATTGGACAGAGGGGCAGGAGGGGTGACAATAGACTCCCCCTTCTCTCGGTGGACGTAAGATCCAGAATTCTTCTCCTTTCCTCGCACTGCCTTCCATGGGCAAGACCAGTGAGAACAAAGTTCCAATTTGTGTCTTATTTCCAATAACGAGAACTTGAGTCATTTCCAAGCGCCGCATGAAGGAATTCCCCAAGAGTCCTGTGGGATCTGAGTTTTCAGCATCCACACAGAAGAGATCATTTGCAAAATTTTTTAAGAGGAGAGGCCATATATTCATTTTTGTTTATTAATTTATGTCTTCTTTATTTGCAAAATGGACCTGAGACAACCTAGACCATGCTTAGAAGTTCAACTCCTCAAGGAGAAGGAAGTTATCTGGGTAAATGCCATGATTATGTAATGGAGCATTATATTTTGGGGTGAGTTTCCTTGAAATTAAAACAAATAGGAAAACCTAATAGGTCACAAAATTCTTACTCTCTGGTTGACTGAAGCATGCAAGTTTTTTTTTTTGTGGGGGGGAGTACATAAGCTTTTCCCAATATTTCATTCTAAATGTTAAATGGGACACCAAGCAGGAGACGCCAAGTGACATTATAGATGTCTCCCACTGGGTTATTCACCTGAATTCCTTGGAGTCACGCAGACCCCACAATAGTTGCATCTTTGCCCTGGAATTGTCAGGTGCAGATAATTTAAGGAGGGGGCAGAGGGTGACGAGAGCACAGGGAGACTCCCCTTCAAGAACAGATGCTCTCAAAGCTAAGCGATGCTAACTTGGCTGGATAGAGGCTGAGTCTCTTGTACCAGGGCACGAGGATGCTGAAAGCATTTCCACACACACACATGTATAAACGTGTACCTAGCGTGCTCTTTAAACTGACGCAGAACCTGCTGGGCCACAGCCAGGATAGCTGCAGGCTCGACCATAGCTCCTGTCCTACCTCATCCCGGATGGAGCTCAGCTCTAAGGGGGCGGAAGGATCAGAGTGTCTTCCAGGGAGGAACCAGGATCAGGACTACCTTGGAAGACAGTTGGGCATGGATGCGTTCCAGAAACAAATCATATCCCGGCAACCAATCTGCAGGATCCGAGCTGCATCCCCAAGACCCAGGGCCACCCCAAGCTGGAGCCTGGGCCTAGCCCCTCCGCAGCTGCTACGCGAGGAAGGAGGGAGAAGGTGACGGTACCTTCTTACAGTCCTCACACACGACGCAGGCTGAGCCCAGCATCCCCAGCTGCTCTCCGCACAGTATGCAGCGGTTCACCCCGTCCCCGGCCACGTTCTTCCTCATGGTCTCCAGACGGTCCACCAGGCGCCTGGAAGCAGAGACAGGGTAACAGGGACCTCGCAGGACCGGGGCCCACCAGCGTGACCTGCAGGCTGATGGGCTTCACCTCTTCCCAGCCAGACTCTTGAGCATCTGGTGGTAGCTGTGGATTCTTCCCCGGAAAAAGGCACATGCACGTAAAATCCCGATGCATTTTCAGAACATCGAAGACCCCCTCCCGTACCCCTCAGAGCCCATCTCTTCTATTGGGTTCCGATTAAGAATCTCATCTAGTCCCTTCTGCTCATGACACCTCTTCCCGGGAAACTGCCTTCTGAGCCCTAGATCTGTTTATCTGTCTGCATGACATCTTCACAGGCATCTCAAACTTATGCTTTCGAGCCGAACTCTTCATCTCGGCTGCTCCTCTGTCCCCGCCCCAAGCAAACCTGCCCCCCAGTCTCAGGAAACGTCACCAGCATCCACTCACCTGTCAAACCAGAAACCTGGGGGCCTTCCCTGGCCCCCTCCCCCTCTGACATTCAACGATCCAACCAAATCACCACGTCCTGTTGCATCTACCTCCCTGATGTTTCTGGAATCCACCTGCTTCTCTCATCTTCGCCCCAGCCAAACCACCGCCATCGCTCTCCCGGATGACTGCAGTGATCTCTCCGCAGGGCCCTCTGCTTTCATTCATGTTCGTCCATGATCTGTTCTCCCTACCACAGTCACAGTGACATTTCCAAAACATCAACTGGATCCCGTCACCTCCCACCCCACTTTAAAACCTTTTGTTGATTGCCGTCATAATACACGTGGCTTCCGCGACCCTGCGTGGTCTGGCCCCAGATGAAACCCTGAATGTTTTCTCCCTCTTGGTCTTGCATTCAGTGCCCTGGTTTGGTGGTCCTCTGAGTGTGGTCACCAGACAAGCAGGACCAGCATCGCCTGGGAACTCGCGAACCAGAAATTCTGGGGGCGGGGCCCAGCAATCTGTGCCTGAATGAGCCCTCCAGGTGGCTGCTGCATGGCCGGTTCGAGAACCACTGCTCTGGCCACACCGGCCTTTCAGTTCCAGTTCTCCCGTCTGCCTCAGTGCTATTGCATATTCTGTTCCTTGTGCCTGGAATACACCCCCCCACACACATATGAATTTGTGATCTCCCTCTCTGTTGCATACATGCACACGCGCGCGCGCGCGCACACACACACACACACACACTTTTATACTTCCCTGGCTAGAGTCCCCTCATGCTTCAGAACAGCACCTTCTCTGACCACTCATTTTATTTACTCCGACAGCAGCCCCATACTCCGCCATAGCACTCGCCAGATTTGTCGGTGACTGCGAGACTATCTGCATTATGCGATCAGCTGATTGTGAAATGATCTCTGGCCCCCTCTGGACTGTGAGTTCCCCGGGCCAGGGACCCTCCCTGTCCTGGTCCCTGCTCTGTGCCCCAGGCCAGATCAGTCCCTGGGCTGTCGTGGTCATTCGAGCAGGACGGTCAAATCAATGAACAAATGAATGAAGGTGGCTCACTCCCCACTCTTGTATCCTGCAAAAGCGAGCAGCGTTGAGTGTCACATGATGCAGAACAGCTTACACTTACGTAAGTGCTTCTTAGATGTCGCCCACTCCCAGGAGGCAGGAGCTGTCAGGCCATTTCACAGGTGAGGAGAGTGAGGCACAGGGATTTAAATGACTTGCCCAAAGTCACACAGCTGCAGAGCAGACACTAGAACCCAAGCTTCACGTGCGTTTCCCTAGCACTTCTCACGTTCGACGTGCATGCAGATGAGACCGGGGTCTTATCAAAATGCAGACTCTGAAACACCAGGTGTGAGGCGGGGCCTGAGGTGCTGCAGGTCTAGAAAGCTCCCAGGTGATGCT
>CAUYSK010116729.1:0-11205 GCA_963575035.1 Avahi laniger | reverse complement strand
CTTGGCTTCCCAAGTAGCTGGGACTACAGGCATCCACCACCATACCAGGCTATTTCCCCTATGTTTTCTTCTAGTAGATTTATAGTTTTGGATCTTACATTAATATCTTTAACCCATTTTGAATTAATTTTAGTATATGGTAAGAGATAAGGGTCTAATTTCATTCTTCAGCCTGTGGATATCGTGTTTAACCAACACCATTTATTGAAGAGACCGTCCTTGCTCCAGCGTGTGTTCTCGGCACCTTTTAGAAAATCAGCTGTAAATGTTTGGATTTATTTCTGGGTTCTCTATTCTGTTCCATTGGTTATGTGTCTGTTTTTATGCCAGTACCATGCTGTTTTGATTACTGTAGCTTTGGATACTTTGAAGTCAGATGGTTTGAGAGCTCCGGCTTTGTTCTTTTTGCTCAAGTTTGCTTTGGCAAATAGCCAAAGGGGTTTTTAGTGGTTCCATATGAATTTTAAGATTTTTTCCCAATTTCTGTGAAGAATGTAATTTGTATTTTTATAGGGATTACATTGAATCTGTAGATCACTTTGGGTAGTAAATCACAAGGATTTTGATGTTTTAATTCAGAGAAATTATTTCTAGCACTTATATTTGGTGGTAGAGAGCTGTAGTTTCATCAGAAATGTATTAAGGGTAATGAGATTCCATTAGTATATTTATGGAATTAGATTTATAATAGAATTATTTAGGTAGAGTTCGAACATTTTTCAAACCTACAATAAATATTTTAGTGGAGTAGAGTATTTATGAAATATTTCTTTAATGACAGTAGCCTGCTTAGGTGAAAATCCTGATTCTCTTAGAAGTTGTGTGACTTCGATAGTTTGTTAAGCTTCCAACTCTGTAAAATGCAAATAATAGTACCTACCTCATAAGCTATTGTGAAGATTAAATGACATAGTGTACAAAAGGAAACACTTATCAGAATGCTTGATAAATATAAACTTTTATTATTATTAATAATTATTGAAATCTGTGCCTGCCATTAGAGAAACAGTAAAAGATTTATGTTATCTGACTTCAAGGAATCTACAGTCTAGTTGATAGATTGAGCATAAATAATTATAATTCATTCTGCAAAATACCTTAATGGAAATATAAAAAAGCCAGTGGAAGCATCAAAAATATATCCAAAACTACTAGGTTGTTAAGGAAGGCTTCAAGGAAGGAGATAGCGTTTGCATAGAGACCTGGTACACGAATATGAACTCAGTGTATGACTAGGAGTTCAAAATTTAAATGGAAAATTGAATCTTTATGAGGCCTTATTCATCTGGAGTAAAGTTTGATATGATAATTTACTACTACATATATACCCAAATATTTAAGATTAAGGTCTTATTAAAATAACATATTATAAAGCCATTAATATTTCAAATACTTATATAATACAATTGTTTGATTATTGTCCTTTTTTGCAACAAATATTAGCCAACAACTTCCTAGTTTATCCTTTTAATGGGAAGTCACAGCTCTTTTGTTTTTTTCCCCATAACTAGACTAAAAATACATCTAAAACTTTCTGATGTAGAGTTTTATTAAAATAACTTAAGACATAAACATTATTTTTCATTTTATTCTCTTTTTTCTCTTGTGTAGAATTTTGTCTCCTTCTATGTTGTATTTTAAAATTTGGAACCTGATGATATGTAATCCATAGGCATTGCACTTACTATCTTGAGGGATATTTCCAGATGAAACTGAGAAATTTAGTAATATAGCTTCTGTCAGTATAAGAGCAGACCAGCTAAATGCCTTTGCACTATACTGAAAATAATACCAGAATAATTTGTTTCTGTATTATTTTATGTACGCATTGACAGTGTCTTTTCTGTGAGCATTCTTGGCCCTGGATAGAATCCTGATAATGAAAATTTACTTGTACATGTGTAGGGATATAATCCTTTCTTGATCATTTAAATAAAAGTGGATAGTGATGAAAATCTTTTTTTTTTTTTTAAGGTATTGCCATCAGAGAGTCAGCAAAAGTAGTTGACCAAGCCCAAAGAAGAGTGTTGAGGGGAGTGGATGACCTTGACTTTTTCATAGGGGATGAAGCTATTGATAAACCTACATATGCTACAAAGGTAACCTTCTGACAGAAATTTGCTTCTGTAAGTGTTGAGCCAAGAACACAGCAGTAAAATGAATAATCCAAGTGGCAGATTATCTGGAAGCTGTGTTTATGAGTTGTGGAATGTGTTTTTATTCTTGTGTTTGAATGGAGATGGTGGTGGTTATTGTTTTTGAATAGGGGTATTTTTGAGTGGAGAAACAAGTCAATTAACAAAACCTTGGAATGCAGAATTGACTCAGGTAACACTGAGTCACACATGAAAGCATGATCTGCTGCTCTGGAAAAATTACAGGTTGACTAATTAAGCTATCAGATATGGAAAATTGCAGATTGATTAATTAAAAAGAAACACTAACATTATTTAAGTAGACATTTCTTCTTGAAAAACAAAACAGAAGCTCCAAATTCAGTTGTATGGTAGATTAGCTGTACTTTCTCATCTGTCCCCCATTTGTTAAGATGATTCTTTGTTAGTGGAAATGGTTGGAGTGTACTATAAACAATAATATAACTTAATCTTTCTTTTCAGTGCCTGTTGCTTCTTTACATGAATTAACAATGACTTCAGTGAGGAGGAGAGCTTTATTCTCTAATAACACTCAGTTTCTTCTGTGCCCCTGCCGTTAAGCTGTTGCTCTTACTGTCGTGAACTGAAGCTTGACACGTTTTGCTTTCTTTTGCTTCAGTGGCCAATACGACATGGAATCATTGAAGACTGGGATCTTATGGAAAGGTTTATGGAGCAAGTGGTTTTTAAATATCTTCGAGCTGAACCTGAGGACCATTATTTTTTAATGGTGAGTAACTGGAACTAAGAGGGATATATTCCTGTAAATTCAAAATTGCTTAGATTTTATTTATTTATTTTCTGTACTCAATTGAGTTTATCAAGGCAAGATTCTGAGGACGTGCCCGGGAGAAGCACAGTCCACAAAGTATCTGTTGTGGACCGCTCTCTCCAAATTGCTTAGATTTTAAACTTGAGATATTCTTCTCTAGGGAGTTTTTAATTTCCTGTACAGATATTTGCATGAATCAGGATACCTTTTTGCAAATAACAGAAAGCTCAATAAAAATGTCCAGAATGAAAGGGGCTTATTATCTCACGCAACAGGAAGACCAAGTTTAGGTGGTTGCAGGGCTGGTTACTACAGCAGCTCGGTGATGGAATCGGGCGTGCAGCCAAGTGTGTTAGCCTGGTGTCTTCTGTTGGTTCCCTGCGGGCCCCAGAGTGGCTGCCAAAGTTCCTCTATCACCTCTTTGAACATTTCCATACAGAGGTAGAAGGGAAGGTTTTCTTTGCATATCACTTTTGAGGCATTTAGAAACCCTTTCCCAGAAACTTTCCCAGCAGATCTACTCTGTCTACCCATACCTAACCTGGTCACTAGCAAAAGGAATGGAATTACCTTGACAGGTTTAGATTAATCAAGATTTTCTCCCTGGGGCTGAGGAAGAGGGGACTGTGTCTGATCACCTGGACCCTGGGAGGAAGGTAAATACCTAAACAGGCCTCCAACAGAAAGACCAGTGGAAGGACGAATGGATTTGGGTAGGAAACCAACTATGTACTTCAATATCCTTGAGAAGTAGCTAGGTAACTGTGATTATTGCCATAGAGCAGAGGAAACTGGGTCAAAATGTTATTTTTTTCTAGGGTTTAAATATTACTGTAAAATAAAACTGAGATGAGTTATTAGGGCCCTGATTATGGTACTTAATTTATCTTGTTCAAACAAACGAAGCATTATGAAGAAATGCGAAGAACTATCTCTTGGTTAATGGGATCTATTCTAATTGTTTTACTTAATATTACATATTTTCTTCCATGAAATGTTCTTTTTAGGTTAAAATTAATTGCATGTACAAAATGCTTGCTTTATAGAGAGCAATTTCATGTAACATGCTGCATTTTAAAATCTATGTAATTTAGCTTTGGATTTTTTCCCCATGCAAGTACATTGTTGAATGGTCCTAGATCCAGTTATATAATTTTTCTAACGTTAGAGTATGAAGTGTTCTTTTGAATGATCTAAGAAATATGTTAACTACAAGGCTAACAGTTAATGGAATCTATATGTTAACTTCTGTAGAGAAGTCCTTCAAAGTGCTCTGTCTTCCCCTGCTGCATTGTCATAGCTGGAATCGCGAAGTATGGCTTCTGTGTGTTACAGACCGCTCGGTGTGTTTTCTCTCTTGCGCATCCACAGGGGTTTATATAAAATCAGTGGAGCTAAGATACTGACAGTGTATATGAAGTGGCTTTGTCTTCACAGCCAAAACAAATCACAGATTTTCACCTGTCAGATTTGGTGTTTTTCCTTCAGTAGCGTATCAATCACGTGCCTAACTGTTGCATAGGGTTTTAGGACCAGGCACTGTGCCCACCTGCTTCCTTCTTTGTGCTTCAGCTCACTGTGCCAGGAGTTCCTCTTGCTTCACTTAGAGGGACATCTAATCTTAGGCCTGTGGAGCAAATACAGACCACCAGGACAGAGCTCACAGGAAGTTTTTACTAAAAGAATTTTTTTTTTCTGATTTAGTTGGCATATATAAGCTAGTAAAATGTAACCACTTGCCAGGAAGGAATTGGAAGTGTTTGGTGTGAATGTGGAAAACGCCATTTGCTAAAAATAAATACCTACAATGAATGTTCAAAAATAATCAAGTTTTTTATTAGAAGATAAGAAAATATTGTATTACATGTCTTGTGCTTTGAATTCTGCAATCGGATTTGTTGCATGATGTGGTTGAGGAAGTGATGAGAATGGTCACTTTCCTGGAGGTTCATGTCCTTAATTGTCTGTTGGTGGAATGAAGGGGAGTGAAGCAGGTAGGTATGGCCAAGCCACAGAAGTGAATTGAAGACATTTACTAAACTGTCATATCAGGTCAAGGCCTCTTGGTTTAAGTGAGTCTAAGAGGCCCAAATTATGGGTCCCTCAGGAGCTCAGAGAATTGTCCTTTCTGACTGCTCTGCCCAGCCCTCTGAACACAGTGTGAGAATGAGCTCATTACTATTGAGTTTTTTCAAGGAGGTTCAGAGACTCATATAGGTCATGTGAATTAAGCAGATGGCAAATGGAAATCAGACTCTTCTCTAGTACTGAATTGCTCTGAGTTCAAAATGGAATTGTGTATTTTAAAGAGATGCAGTCCTTTTCAGTGGAAATTGAATTACAACTTCAGAAGAGGTTTTCAAACTCTTTGATATAAATCATTTGAAAACAAGGAAACAGCACATGCAATGGCCAGCAATGAGAGGACCTGGGGGACTTTGAGGAACGGACCAGGTTAGCATGAGCAGAGGCCTGGGTGAGAGGTGGGAGAGAGGAAAACGCTGCTGGCCACTGTGTGGTGACGGTGGAGCCATGTCAGCAGGTTCGTGTTTTAGAGAGAACGCCGAGGCAGATGCGACTGGCACAGGGTCTTTGTGGGGATCCAGGTGAGATGAAGGGGCCTCCAGGAAGGGTGTGGCAATGGGGATGGGAGGAGTCGATATAAGGGAGTTATGTCTTTTGTAAGGTTCTTAACGTTGTGTAAGGGGAAATTTATAGTCAGAACTTCCCATGAAAGTCTCTCAGGAAGGCCTGTGTAAGAGACTAACATAACGGCTCTCAGTAAGTGAAGAAAACGAATTTTCCTTTGGCATGGAGGAATTTTCTTCTGTACCAGCTGAGGTAGTTGACTTATATTTAGGGGTACAATACAGTGTGTAAAAAGCACACAGCGTTTATTAGAAATTACCCTCGGTCCAGCAATATGCTCACACTTTGAGAGTGTGTAGGTTGCAGTTGAGATAACGTGCGAGAAATCAGACTCATGGAGCCAGTACTCACTGAGTAGAATGGGGGCAGAGTTTTTGGATTATTCACGTAGTTATTTCTCCTGCTCTTGTATTTGGCCTCATTGTTCTTGCTTGTACCCTCACAGGCTAGTATGCTGTCATTTTCTGAAGCGCGTATGGTTGGTTAGGATGAGTTATATATAGGTAGCAGAGATACACAGGAGGTAGAATTCCTGGATCTCAGTGATTAGAATTGGTGGCACAAGAGGAATCTACGATGACTCAGATTTTTAGGTTGGGCAGTGCATAGATGGTAGTGTGATTGGTTGAGATGTGAAATGTTAGAAGAAACTCACTTGAGGGAGGATGAAGAAAAAGAGTTTAGTTTGTATATGTTGCGGTCTAAGGGTAACTGCTGCACAGGTAAAGCAGCCTGGAAGGAACCAGCTCAGGCTGCAGATGTTGATTTAGGAATCAGTAGCATTTACATGTTGATTATTGATTGAAAGTTAACTGATTACCAAAAATAAAATATGCCATCCTTGGTATTTTAGAGATGAATGTAGGAATCCTTGATTGTCTTGAAATCTTTAGGTCAAGTTCAGGTTACAGGTCTGTGAAAAAACTTTTTTTTTTGAGCCAGAGTCTCACTTTGTTGCCCCTGCTAGAGTACACTGGCGTCATCATAGCTCACAGCAACCTCAAACTTCTGGGCTCAAGTGATCCTCCTGCCTCAGCCTCCTGAGTAGCTGGGAATGCAGACACTCACCGCTGCAACTGGCTAATTTTTCTATTTTTTGTAGAGACGGGTCTCATTCTTGGTCAGGCTGGCCTCGAACTCCTGATCTCAAGTGGTCCTCCCACTTTGGCCTCCCAGAGTGCTAGGATTACTTGCAGGTGTGAGACACTGTGCCCGGCCCACCTTATGTTTTTAGCTTGCATTTTTTGTAACTTTGACCTCATACATTTTTTCACACGTAGTTGTATTTTCCTCTTTTGTGAGTTGCCTGTTCATGCCCTCTGCTCTTTTATGTGTCAGTATTTTATTGCTTTGCTTATTGCCATGATATCTATAAACGTTTTTTGACTTAAAAATTTTTTTATCGTAAAATACTCATAACAAAATTTACCATTTTAATAGTTTCTGAATGCAAAGTTTGGTGAGATTAATTAAATACATTCACTTTATTGTGCAACCGTCACCACCATCTGTCCCCAGAAACCTTTGTATCTTCCGAGACTGAAACTCTGTACCCATTGAACACCAGCTCCCACTGGAAAGTGTTTATTTTCTGGTTGTAGCATAATTGATTTAAGGAGTTCCTTAGTGTTATTTAGGTTGTTTATGATCTTCTAATACTGAGAGACAATGCTGACTTTTAACCTTTCTTAGCCACTTTATTTTAGAAGGATCTTACCCCAGGATATAATTTGATTTTGTTTGTTGGTTTTAACTGAGAGACTTTTTCTTTTCCTAAGTGGATTTCTCCTTTATACTTACTGATAATTTTAGTAATAATCACTCACTTCCATTGAGCACATCTGTGTGCTGGGTACTGCTCTAAACACATTATATTAGGCTGCCTTTAATCTTCCCAACTCTCTGAGCTAAGTACTAGTTACTAACACATTACTGATGAGGAAACACAGGGAGAGATGAAATAACTTACCAAATTTATTAATAGTATCATAGAAGGCTGGGATTTGACCCCAACCTATTTGGCTTCGGAACTCTTAACCAGACTGTATGGCATGCTGCTGTGTGACAGATTTGTTTGGCCAGAGAGAGAGAGATTGATTTCCTGTGTCTCTTCCTCTTATAAGGCCTCCAGTCCAGTTAGGGCTCCACCCCTCTACACTTACGATGTCATTTCACCTTAATTACCTTTCTAAAGCTTCTGTCTCCAAATATCCTCACACTGGGGATTATAGCTTCAATATGTGAATTTTGGTGATGGTGGGGGGACCATTCAATCCATAATAAAGGGCGATGTGGACGTTTTGCCAGAAGGTCCAGAGAATTTTCTTCTTTTCTTTTGTTTTACAGCTCTATATGGAGATAGAGCTCCATATTTGTTGACATGGAAAAAAGTTCACTGCGTATTGCTGAATGAAAAAAAGCAGGTTTATTTATTTTTATTTTTCTATAGCCTATCATTTTCTTCTGTTTGATAATGGTTATTGTTTTAAAATAGATATTTGGATTCTCAGAAATGTCTTTGAAAAGTCTTGGAAATTTTCATCTGCTTTGTTTTTATATTTTTCTTGGTATGTGTTTTTTGTCTGCCATTTGTTTTTCCTATTACTTTTCTTTCTCTCTTCTCTTTTTCTTTTAGTATTTTTAAATGATCGCTGACTGGTTTCTTTGTTCTCTATACTCATCTTTGAATGAGGGGATTTTTTCCTGGACTAGCAGTGTGTGTGAGTGTAGGTTGGGGAGGTCCAGGGCAGTGTCTGGGAGACACTAGGCTACCTTGGACTTGCCTGCCTCGCATCTGGGTTGTGAAGATGTGTGGCCTCCCCTTGCCTCCACTGCTGCTCTCGTGTCAGGTGGCTTAGAAGGCTTCCTCAGCTCTCCTGCTCAGACTGAGGCTGCTCCAGGCAAGGGCTTGCTGCTCCTTTGGCTCACCCCAGCGGGGCGTGCTCACTTGCCTGGGATCTAAAGTTGCTTTGGTGTCCTCACTCATCTTGGTTGCATTTTCACTGCCCTTGGCAACTAGCTTCAGGGATATTTAGTTTCAGGGTGTTTAGGTGTTGTGTTATTGAAGATAGCATGTCCTTTTCTGTAACACGTTCTTGTTTTGGGTAGGTAATAAGGGCAGAAGCCTTCAGAGATCTTTACCCTGCCATCCTGAAGCTTTTAAGACCAACAGCCATATTTCTTTAATCAATCACTTTGAGCATCCTCTGTCTATAAAATTTGGGAGTTGTATAATATCCTAGCTAACATACTTTTAGGCTAACCTTTTTATGGTTCTGATGTAATTACATGAAATTTGGGTAAACACTAAATATAGTGAATGTTTTCTTATAGACAGAACCTCCACTGAATACACCAGAAAATAGAGAATATCTTGCAGAAATTATGTTTGAATCATTTAATGTACCAGGACTCTACATTGCAGTTCAGGTAAAAACAAAGTTTTTTTGTTTGGGTTTTTTTGTTTGAACTTTAGTTGTCAAGTAGTGAAAAAAATGGTAATTCCAAAGGTTCTGTGTTGTAAGATTGTGCTGTTCTTCCTTTTTCAGTCCCTCACCACACACGTGCCATTCAGATTTGAACTAAAAGGCTATAGAGAACATGTTCCATGACTTACATTTTTATATTTGTATTATTGGTATAGACTTTGTTTTGTCCAGCTCTGTCTTTTTACTTGCACTAAAGTCTAATGTGTTTTTCTCGGGGTGACAAGCCAGAGGTGTAGATGTGGTCCTCCTTTTGGCATTTTTTACTTACTTCTGAACAGAAAAACAGAATAAATACCTTTAGAGGGTTCTGCCTTTTTGATTTTGGGCTCTTCGTAGTCCCAGTGTACTCTCTTGGTTCTGAGGGACCCTGTGGTTCCGTGAGCTTGCAGAACTTCTTCTGAACCTACCTGTTCTTCATGTGAAGTGTTTTGGTTGCTTTTGATATTATTCGACTGCCATCTTATATAAGGGAATTGACTGAAATTTTTGGGAACAAATGAAATGGGTGTTTCCCAGATGTTCTAACCTCAGTGCTCTGGATTGGACAGTGTTTTGTCATGGGGGCTGTTGGGTGCATTGCAGGGTGTTCTGCAGCATCTCTGGCCTCTACCCACTGGAAGACGGTAGCACCACCGCTGGCCTCCCTTCCCCCGACAGTGAAAAATGGCGCCAGACGTTGCCAAATGTCCCCTGAGGGCCAAAATTGCCCCTAGTGAGAAACTGTCCTATACCTACCATGTTAGAATTTCTGGGTGTGAGGCCTAGTAATATGTATTTTTAAAGACTCCACAAGTGATTTTACTGTAGCCAATCTGTGGCCCCACATTGGAAGCCAGGGAATTAAAAATTAAAATCTTCTGACTCTAGAATGAAATTCCTTTCTTGCTGGCTTTTCTTTGTAAAACTTCATGGAAAACTTAACTCCTAGAGTTTTAAGTACACAAAATTTTCATGTTAGTTTTCCAAATTGGACTTGAAATTTTGTGGGTGAAGGTATATGAAGGATAGGGAAAGGAAAGAGTTAGACTTACTAAGTAAGAGGGAGTTTGTTGATTGAACCTGAGAACGAGCGGGCAGAATACTTGAGAACATGTTCCCCATGTGCAAGTGGTTAACACGTCTTTTCTCCAGGCAGTGCTGGCCTTAGCAGCATCGTGGACGTCCCGACAAGTTGGCGAACGTACATTAACAGGGATAGTCATTGACAGTGGAGATGGCGTTACCCACGTTATCCCAGTGGTAAGCAGAATAGTGAATATTTTTAACTGTATTATTATTACATTTAACACCTGATTTCAGGTAAAGAAAAAATTATAAAAACACTCTTCTGTAATTAAAATACTACTTTTTAAGTGATAGTTGTACTTAGAAAATATAACAAGAGTTTTAAAAACCCAGGCATATGAAAAAGAGTAAAAAAGATGACCAGTATTAACGGCTTTGGCAATTTTAAATTCATAGTGGCAGATTTCTACAGTCAGAATGTCAATGGCTGTTTGGGATCCCTAGGCCCTCTACTAGATTCCCGTGGGTGTCACATCAACAGGAACACCGTCCTGGCTTGCAATTCTGAAATGCTGGGAGGCAGAAGTCATTCTGGATGTCTGATTTGTAGGTGCAGTGCATGACCATTTGAAGGATCGTGTCTGTGTTCTGTGAAAAGATGTGAATGGCTTTAATCGGCTCATGCTTTAGAGAAATTGCTTCTTGTTTTTTAAATTTATTTAAAAGCCAAGAAGGAGCGATCATACATTTTAGATTGCAGAAGGCTCTGCAATGTCACTTTTTGGTTTTAATTTTAAAATATTAGAGAAATGATTCCTAATTCAGGTTTCAAGAGATCACTATAATTTTCTTTTGGACTAATGCACTATTTGAAGGAATTATTTAAAATTTATTTATTTATTTTATTTATTTATTTTTTTTTGTTTGAGACAGTCTCACTCTATTGCCTGGGCTAGAGTGCTGTGGCATCAGCCTAGCTCACAGCAACCTCAAACTCCTGGGCTCAAGCAATCCTCCTGCCTCAGCCTCCCAAGTAGCTGGGAACTACAGGCATGTCCCACCATGCCCGGCTAATTTTTTTTCTATATATATATTTTAGCTGTCCAATTAATTTGTCTCTATTTTTGGTAGAGAT
>CAUYSK010116725.1:0-44214 GCA_963575035.1 Avahi laniger | reverse complement strand
TAAGAAATGACAGTGATCTAGCACATCTTATACTTTCCTGAATTAAACTTAAGCCCATTATCCAAAGTGAGGCACCACAAGAGCAGAAGAATGGGCTCCACTTGTACTCGCCATCAAATTGGTACTAACTGATCAACACTAGGGTGATCACATGGCAGAAATACTCTCCAGGGATTAGGTGGATGGGGTAAATCTGCAACTAAAGGACACAGGGACCACTGTAGGGGGGGAAGGGCATGCCTTTAACCCACACTTGGGTGAGGCAAAGACATAAAGTGTAACCATAATGTTTGTACCCTCACAATACCCTGAAATTAAAAAAAAAAAAAGGATGACGCGCGGGAGCAGTTATTCAAAGCCTATGAGAGCTATAACTATAGGAAAGGTACGTCTACCAAGAAGTGTCTTTTAGTGAGTGGAACACAGTGTCTGCTAACCCTTCGTCAATCAAGGAGAGAGTTGGAAGAACAAATACACCTATTTCTCTCTCCATTAGCCTCCTATAGCTGAATCAACTAGAAGTGAACGGTAAAGGAGTCCAGATAATTTAATCTATAAAAGTTAGTCTTCTTGTGAAGAATAGGGAAACAAAACAAAACAAAAAGGCTGGAAAAACGTAGGAAAATGATCTAGAGGGGGCAAATCTAAATTAAACAGCATAAGATGGAAGCATAGAGGCAGAGACTCAACAATATTTTCTAATAATATCTGCCAGAGTTAAAGTTTTTGCATGAGGATGTATCTCAGAGTTCGGTTCACTACCAATATTTGCGGCAAGACAAAGAAGAGCTAAGTTAATTTTTTAAATTTAGTTCAGCCTGAGTTGCAGAGTTTTGACATGGGTACATTGAAAATAGCTACTTTTCTTTAGGTAATTTTTATTTTATTTTAAACTACAACAAAAAATTACTATCAGATATAAACAATAGTAATCAACATGACTTGATGCTATGTTAACTACTACAGGGCAGCAGAGCTACATGCCAATCTCAAACATTACTTTTGCAAAGTAATTGCTAGAAGGGTTCCAGAAATGTAGACTAAGTAGTGTCTACAGGAGTCTTCATTAGAAATAAATAATGGAAAAAAAAATACGACCAAGAAAGATGTCAAGAAAAGAAATTAGGAAAATATTTAAAATGTAAAAACTAAGTAGAGACTGAAAACAAAGAAAGAGTAATCCTTGATTAAAGTCAAGTACAGCATCAGTATAAAAAATAAACCCATTTCTGCTGATTTTCATTATTTGTATATCTGTTCAATAAATCCTTGATATATTGGGTTGTAGGTCTTTGTGTTTATGTGTGTGTGCTTGTATGTACATGCTCTTATATGTAACTATTATTGAGAACCTGAGAAAGTACCTGTGTGCAGTGGTTTAAATGTCTCCTCCAAAGTTCATGTTGAAATTTAATTGCCATTGTTATGGTATGAAGAGGTGGGTTTTTAAGACGTAATTAGGTCATTGACAGTGGATCCCTCATGAATGGATTAATGCCATTATCATGGGAGTGGGTTAGTTATTACAGCAGTGAGTTCTAATAAAAAGAATGAAATTAGCCCCCTTTCTCCTTTCTGCCTCACACACTCGCTATGTGATGCCTTCTACCATCTTATGACACAGCAAAAAGGCCCTAACTAGATGTGATTCCTCGATCTTGGACTTTCCAGTCTCCATAACCATAAGCAAAATAAACTGTTGTTTATAAACTACCCAGTCTGTGGTGTTCTGTTACAGGAGCAAAACCAGATTAATATACTGTCACCTGGCTATAACTAGCTAGTAGTTTGTGTTCATTGGTTAAGTAAAACTTTTTTCTTCATACAGACCAATGAAATATGAAACTATTGAATGTAGTTCAAGCCCTTAAGAAAATTCCACATCCTTAATTTATTATTCAAACACTCTATATCTTATTGATAGGAAATAACAACTATGATAACCCCAAATTTTGTCAGTTTTAGGTGCTGAAAAAGTTAAAAAATAAAGGTCCGTCTCTATCATGAAGCTGAGAGGAGGCAACTATGAAATGAAGAGCCAGAGAGGATGGTCCAGAAAAATGTAATAAATGTTTTTGCAATTCAGAAGAAGAAGGAATATTAGGAGAGCCTGGGGAAGGAGCTTGGGAGACAGTAGATCTCAACCTGGGTGTTGTGTGAAAGTCTGGAGTGCGATGGGGGTGTCTGTCTGGGAGTTCAAGACATTCCAGGTCAATTCTCTAAATATAGCAATTTTAAGGAAACTGAAGAATGACTGAGGATTTTAAAACGGGAGAAGACTGCTAGCATTTGGGTAGCAAGCGAAGCCTGTGGTGGGAAAAGGGTTATAGATTTGTTCCTAGGCCCTTCCTTGAACTCAAGCTTTTACAGATTATTATAATTTCCCCTAATTGGGATGAGGAGGCCTGTTCTAGGACATCAATGAGAGAGATAAATCAATTAACACACATGTAAGCAATTAGCCTAGCCCTTGTCATTTAGATAGTATTCAACCAGCAAATGTTAGTTATGGAACTTCCTTTCTCTGAGACTGAATTTAAGAAGGGAGAGCAGAGGTTGAGAAAGGAGGATAGTAAAGGAGAACTTGCAGACTAGGGTAAAGGATACCGGCAGTACCATTTTTGTGAAGATATTAATGGTCAACTTCTCTTCTGCTAGAAATTTCTGTAAACTCCATGGGGAATAAAACAATTATTTGTTTCATTTTCAACTTGGGAAGGCCCCAAATTTATTGGAGGAAGCCAGGCTATGGTTTGGAGTTTATCTAGTTCCTGCTGGACTCCTTCCACACACCTCCATCAGCACTTCATCTTTCCTCACCTATTTCTTAGGAAGGCACCATAAAAGAATTCAGAGACTGAGAACTGGAATATTATCTAGCATTTGACAGCATCAAATCAGCGTCACAACCAAGGGTTTCTTTCATTTATTATGCCAACGACTGATGGTGGTTTGACTTAGATGTAAACCAAAAGGAGCAATTCACCATGACTGTTTTATTCCAGTTGTTGGCTATGTCAGCAAAGAGCAAGAAGGATGGGAACACAGAGGCATGTGTGACTGATACATGTGGAACTAGATGGAACAAGAGAAGTGTGGAGGATGGGAAAAACCCTGGTTAGGGCAAGGGTTGTCTGCTGTTACCACAGAGAAAAAGCCACCATGAAGTGACTAAAATACTAAAAATAAGCAAGTGAAGTCATTTCACTGGGCACCTGTCCTCAGAAATAGTTTTTGTTTTTCCTGTAAGGACTGAAATTTCATATGTGCACAATATATTCATGAGAATATCAATGCTCTCAAATCTAGTGCTTGCTGGTAAATTTTGTCAGATTAGCAACTTTTTTTTTTCCCTTTTCTGCTCTTACAGGCATTTCATTGATCTCTCTTACATTTTCCTTCCTTTTCTCAAAGTTTCTTGGTCCAGAAGCTCTTCTATCACTTTGTCCACTCATCTTTTTGTCTGCTTTCTTACTTTCATTACTCTCCTGCCCTCTCTTCCTCATCCGTGACCATGATTTTTCCTTTTGTTTGTGGATGGACCATATTCTAATTCTGGAATATATTCATGTTCAATGGTCATTAAGTATGCCTTAATCAGCCCTCAGGAATACAGATGAATGACTCTCTTTTGTGTTTATTTGTTTTCCTTTCCAAAAATCATTCTAATATTTAAGTTTTTTTTAATTTCAAAATATTATGGAGGTACAAACGTTTTGGCTACATGAATTGCTTTTGTACAGATTAAGTCAAAGTTATAAGTGTACCGATCACCCACATAGTGTGCATTGTACCCATTATGTGTGAATTCACCCATTCCCTCTTCCCCCCTCCACCCGCTTGATTTCCATTGAATTTTACTACCATCTGTGCACATGAGTGTTAATCTATTAGTTCCAATTTAGTAGTTAGTTCATGTGGTTTTTGGTTTTCCATTCTTGTAATACTTCACTTAAAAGAATGGCCTGCAGTTCCATCCAGGTTGTTACAAAAGGCATTAGTTCACCGTTTTTTGTTATGGCTGAGTAATAGTCCATGGTATACATATAACACATTTTATTAATCCACTCATGTATTAATGGGCACTTGGGTTGTTTTCACATCTTTGTGATTGTGAATTGTGCTACTATAAACATTCAAGTGAAAGTGTCTTTTTATAAAATGTCTTTTTTTCCTTTGGGTGAATACCCAGTAGTGGGATTGCTTGATCAAATAGTAGGTCTACTTTCAGTTCTTTGAGATATCTTCATACTACTTTGCAGAGAGGTTGTACTAGTATGCAGTCCCACCAACAGTATATAAGTGTTTCTTTCTCTTTGCATCCACCCCAGCCATCTGTTGTTTTGAGACTTTTTGATAAAAGCTATTCTAACTGTAGTTAAGTGATATTTCATTGTGGTTTTGATTGTTATTTCCCTGATGATTAGAGACATTGAGCATTTTTTCATATGCTTATTGGCCATTAGTCTGTCTTCTTTTGAAAAGCTTTTGTTCATGTCTTTTGCCCACTTTTTAATGTGTGGTTTAATGTTATCTTGTTTATTTGCTTCAGTTCTTTTGTAGATTTTGGTTATTAGCCCTTATAGGATGTATAGCATGGAAATATTTTCTCCCATTTTGTAGATTGTCTATTTGTTCTATTGATTGTCTCCTTGGCTGCACAGAAGCTTTTTAATTTGATCAGGTAATATTTATTTTTGTTATTGCCGTGATTGCCTATGTGGTCTTTTTATTAAATTCTTTGCCTAGGCCAATATCTTTAAGAGTTTTTCCAACCTCTTCTAGAATTCTTATAGTTTCATGCCTTAGGTTTAATTCTATTATCCACCTTGAGTTGATTTTTGTGAAAGGTGAGAGTTATGGAACATGTTTCAGTCTTCCACATGTGGCTATCCAGTTTTCTCAGCACCATCTGTTGAATAGGGATTTTTTTGCCCAGTGTATGTTTTTGTCTGCTTTGTCAAAGATCAGATGGTAAGATGAGGATGGTTTTATATCTGGGTTCTCTGTTCTGATCTATTGGTCTATGTCTCTGTTCTTGTGCCATCACCATGCTGCTTTAGTTACTATGGCCTTGTCGTATAGCTTGAAGTCTGGTAGAGTGATCCTTCTCGATTTGTTATTTTCACTTAAGATTGCTTTGGTTATTCAGGTCATTTCTGGTTCCATACATATTTTCATTTAGATTCCAGCCAGTCACTAAACCTATTTCTAAATATCATTGTCTAGATATTCTCTGGAAGATTCTTTGTTTTCAGGCATTTCGAAAAAAGTTCATTGTTCATTTCTTGAGAATCATCATTAGGTAGATTGTTTACAATAGTCATATTCATTGGCTTATTCCAGTGTTGATATTAAATCCTTCTTATAAACTGCCATGTATTAATATAAAATGTAAAATATATGTACATGTTAAAACATCAGATTTCCCTAAAGTGCTAATTGATTTAAATATATAACCTTCTTTAAACATAATTTTTGCTTAAAATTTATGATTAATTTTATGTAAGAAGACATAGAGTTTAGTCAAAGTGATATCCCTTTGGAGAGAATAATGAATCATAGATCAGCACAAATTCTTATTCTGGATCTGTTGTAGTCCAAATAATTTAACATACATTTATCTCATTTCTGTAAAATGGGTATGAAAGTATTGTCTCCTTATGTGTTACAATATTTAATTAATGATTATGTGCTTTTGCATAATGCATGTTTATAAATTAATAGGTTAATAATGTGCGTTCTGAAAGTACTTTAACAAAGTACATTGGGAGCTAATTAAAAGGAACGTAATTTGTGCTTTTGGGAGGAGAAGTATTATCTAAGTGTAAATTAGGGAGGGAAGTGGCAGTTAAATCCATACAATGTATCTATTACCACACATTTGAGGCTTAACTCTAATTACAGATTGGATATGTGAGCAAACAGCATCTGGGAGATTTTCACTCATTTCAGAAGGCCCTTCTTCACATCCATAAAAGAAAGCTATTCATTTAGTAATCAAAATTATTAATATACTTTCTGTTCAGAACAAAAGGTTACAGGGAAAGGACCTCTTCCAGAGTCAGCATACTGTCAGTATTTATTGTCTTCTTTTGTAGACACTATCTTCCCAACAAGTGTCATGAGAAATGGAGTTTATTATTTAGTACTTTAGACAGAATAAAGCATTTTTGTGGATTGATAACTCTACCCAGAAAAGGCATTTACACCTGAGGGAAGAGGAAAATTCTGTAGACAGATTTGTGCCTGTCTTCAAACCTTTCACCATCTGAATAACCCCTGAGGTTAAATAGCTGGTAGACATCTGTAGGCAGAAGTAAGAGAAATGAGATCATCAAGGAATGATATCGTGCTTACAACATGTGGCGAAATGAGTGGCTCTTCACCATCTGTTATTTGTGTGTGTATTTTATTATGTAAATGTTCGTACACACTGCATTCTAAACAAAGGAACATTACTTCCACTTTGTTGGTGCTGCCAAGCTTGCGTATGTGTCCTGGAAAAAGAAAGTGGCAGACAGAAAATTCAGGGTTCATCTGGCCACTTGTGTCCCTACTCCTTTCACCAAGAGGGTGAGAGACTCTAAGTAGGTTTGATTCCTTTTCTACATCCTGTTAACAAATACAAAGCTTGACTGTGAATGGAAAACAATGTCTTAAATACTACAGTTATAGTCCAAAGCTTCTTTTGCTGGAGTCCACGGGAAAGAGATACTAGAAGCTAGGATGCCCTGGGATGGTTCCAATGTACACCAGTGATAAATCCAGGCTAGAAAATAAATTTGGACAGAGAAAACAGGCTCTGTTCAATTTTCTCTCATCTGTTTAATTCCTGGCACATATCTCTGGGTCATGGGAAGGTTCTGGTGGGCTGCTGTCTTTGTCTCCCCCAAAACAAGAGGGGTGTGTGTGTGCATGTTTGGGAGGAATGAAAGTAAGGGGATTTGGGTGACACATATTCTAGTTTAAATTTTCATAAAATTACCAATTTAAATTGAAATGTAATTATCCCAACTGGCATCTTTTTGGCAGCAGCTTAAAAAAAAAAATCCCTCGGCTTTACTGTACCAAGCAAAAGCCCAGAGGAGTCCTGACACTGGCCTTTAATCAAAAGCTGAAAAGACACAAAAGCTTTCAGATAATCTATGCCAAGCTATCTTGGACAGCACGGAATTGCCTGGAGCACCCTTCTGGTGGCATTTAAAACACCTGGTGCCCTTGGAAAAAAAAATACATCTGTGTCTGCAGTTTCTCCTTCTGTAATTCCCTTAAATCTTTCTTTCTCAGCCCATTCTCCTGTCCTTTGAAAGTAAGGATGCTGCAGTGACAGTAAAATAAAGCAATTTTATTTACCAAGAGAATGATACTTGTCATTGGCTATGCCTGGAGGTGACAGACTCAGGTGGCCATCTGCACAAACACTTCCTCACTGTTTATTTCATGTGGTTTAATATAATTAAACTATCATTGTGCTCATTGATTCAGCTCAAATTTTAATTTGATAATTGGGGAAAAGGTGTGCATTTGAAATGGAGACAATTAATTGACACTTTAAATGCACTTGAACAGAAATAATTTAAGTTACACCATACTTAGCGGTGACTTATACTGTTGTGTTTATGTGAATTCTTTCATTTAGCTTCTATCATTAAGGGATAGAGGTAAATAATGTTACTCAGTCTAAGTCCTTTTGATACTGGCAGTCTAATTCTGCAATTTGGAAATATTTTTGCTGCCACAAATAATCCCATTCATTTCATAGTCATTGGCTTTTATAAAATAGGAACATTCTAACTTTGAATAACAATCTAATCATTCATAACCAGCCTCACACATATGTAGCATAATTATGCGAATTATCACATAATTTTGTTAATAGACAGCCTGAATCTCATTCTAACAAACACCTTGCACAAAGAAATAATGAGACTAACAAAGACACAATTTCTCAATTTATGTACACATCTTTCCCATGATTTAAATAAAAGGAAAAAAAATAACTAGTTTTAACTTATTTTTCTCCAATACCAGTTTTTCTTTAATTTGTTCCAAGGAAATTTATATATTTTGGTGAACTTACTGAAATTTAAAAAGGAGCCATATTTATGGATAAAGCAGATTTTTTTTGTGTTAATTATCTTCCATCTGGAAACAAATATGCTTTCATATTTTTTTCAGACTTCAAGAACAAAAGCTAGTTTGTTTTAGCAACTTACAATATCTTCATCATTTTTACTAGAGCTCTTTTATTTACGGAGTCTGAAATAAGTACTTTTAGTCAAAACTCTGAAGCAAATTCAGTTTTACAAAATATTAACTACCACAAATTATACTTGTGGTAAATGTTCATAAGAATTGTTAGGTTTTTCTACATATGCCCTGAGAGGACTTGTTCTCAATATAAAAGCTTGGAGCAACTGCTCTGCTTTCTAGATGAAAGTTTATGCTCTTGTTTCAATTTATTATTCAATATTTTTAATATTCAATGTAACCACGGATGAACCTAAGAAAGTTTTGGCAGGTCATTTTAGTTAAGCAAGCACACTCTTTTTATTAAAGCTGGAAACCTCATTAAAATAGGCTCTGTGAAGATTTTGTAAACTTCAGCTTCAAATCAAGGTCGGCAATAATGCTTCAAAAAAATCTTTTCATATAAATGTGGTTTTTTTGGCACTTGAAAGTTTCTGAAAGTAAAAAATTCTAAAAAGCATAAAAAGGCAAAAAACAAAGAAAACAAACAAAAGAACACACAAAATGCACACATATAACACACACACACACACACTCATATATATAAATATAGTGACCAAAACCAAATCTATTTCTCATAACTTTTCTTTCCATTATCTACTTTCAGACAAAATTGTCCAAAAACATCTTCAATAAATCAACTAGTGTATTAGTTATAAAGGAAGAAAAATATAATTCTAAACATAACTTTTAATCATACTGAATAAGTCCTTCGTTACCAAGAAGAATTGAGGTCTTCTAAAACATCAGAGAATTTTAAGGCTAGAAAGGAACTGATAGATTAACTGATTCAATAACTCGGTCACCTCAAAAGACACTACAGGTCAGTGTTTAAAAGACTATGCAAACTCAACAACCAGTTAGTGAAAGGACCAGGACTACAAAACAGATCTTTGGTCTCCCAGATGAATGTTTATTCTAGATGGCATTATTCGTGATTTCAGTATTAATGGTTGAAATACTATCTGACAGAATCTGACTTCTAGGTTAGTAAATCCATTTATAATTAGAAAAATTTTTATTGTTTTAGTTTCATTTTTGCAGAAAGGTCAGATTTCACAAATCTAAGTCCTTACTTCGTAAAATATCCCCTTTTTTATTCTTAACCATAAAGAACACTAATAAATTGCTGATAATATTCCTTAAACTTTGAATTCATTAATAATCCCCTTTCTTAATCTATGTTGTTTATTAATTAATTCACAGATTCTTCTCCTTTTGTCCTGAATTTTCTCTTCCGTATTCAGAATATTTTTTGAAAGCTTATGAATCACTGAGAAGTACTATTTAGGTGGGTGAAGATACAGAATCCTAACTCACAAATAATGGCTAGCTAATAGTCAATGTCCCTTAGATTCAGTCCCTATACCTCATTAAAATAATTCTTCTTTTTAAAAATAGATTATCAAATCAGGTGATCAACATATTCTATTGATGCTTATGTATGTGGCAAAGGTCACCTTTTATCAAAGAAACTTCAGTTTCTTCCATTTGATTTCAGTTCAGTTCAACAGAATTAAGAGCTAGCCTGGGTCTGGGTTTTTAGGGGAAAAAACATATATGATAAAGTTATTCATTTCAAACTAGTTGGGCAAATTTTATGTGTGTGTGTGTATATATATATATATATTTATATACAAAAAAAAACCTGCCACAACACATTCTATAAAAGTACAAGATAGAAATAAAAGTGGTTAAATGCATTGTTCTAGTAACAATTTTCTTGTCTGTGGAATAATTAAACATGTTTACATTTAAAATTTTTTTCAGATTAATATCAAAATAAATTGTGTGAGAAATGTAGCTTCTGCTTCTGTTAAACATATTTTCTGTAATTACTATTTGCCAGGAACACTATTAGACACAGGGAATATGGAAGTGAATAAAACAGTGAGTTTATGCAAGAAACCTACAACCTAAGAGTTATGACTGCGCTGGGGATGAAAAGCTAGAAGCCGGGTCGCTCTGCTGTATGGCGGTAATTGAGTAAGCTATTTTTAATCTATGAGGATATTTAATCTATGAGGAAGATGAGCAAGGAGTAGATAGAAATGATTTAATATGAATTCAGTGCCTAGAACAAGACAGAAAGACATTGAACCATCCACAAATTACTTGTTGATATCAGTAATAGTGAATTTCATGCTATTACTTTACATGTACCTACAGAGGATTTCTCTGCTTGGGGGAATATTTGGAATGGATTTTTTCTAAAATGGGAACACAGGATGGTTTCTCAGAAATCCAAACCTTCTTTACAAAATTATTTTTTCAATTTAGAAAAAAAATAAAATTGATATATTCAGCAAATTGCAATCTCAATTTTTGACATTAAAAATAGCCTGAAGGTAAGCTGAAACAACTCATGTGGCCACTAAAAGATTACTGGCACTCATGTAAACATTCCTCTAATTTTCAAAACCTTGACATTTAAACAGCAGCTTCTACTTAGTTATGTAATACTATCGTCTTTCTGCGTATTAACGTTGGCCTGTTGTTTTACAGGCTTTCCAAGTGTGTAGGAAATTTGGCTGAGTTAGCAGTTTTGTTTTAATATATTCTTGGAAATTTTATCTTAGCAGTTCTGTGTGCTTTCAGCATGTGGCTAAAATAGATGCAGGTTTTTTAAGTTTGATGAGGTCGGGCCTAATAACACCATCAGTTGCAGAAAAAATCATGTAGCAGCAAGTTCTGATGGCACAGGAGAAATGGCATGTGGGTCAACTTGCCACTTTTCCCCTACTTTTTGTATACTGCTTCATTGCGATAAATCAGGGAGAAGATCTCTGGGCACTGAAACTACCTGTGGCACTTTTCAAAGCCTTAATAATTACAATGGCAGCTTAGATGCCTTATTAAACCAAGAGAAGCAATACATGCATGAGTCTTTTTCTAAAAGGATTGCGAGCAGCAAATATAGATACTCTGGAAAGCATCACACAATGAACTGTGAAACTCCTCTAATCAAAGTGTTTGTTCATTTACCTGCATTTCTGTTGTCCTCAGAATATGTTTACATGCACTCTCAAGGATGGCTTCTCAGAATGAATGCAAGGTTGCACTTACAGGTTGTGGACTGCATTTAGGTGTCAGGAGTGCTTAACTCTACTTTCTGTGTTCAGGATCCTGTTCAGGGTTGATGTTGCTTTCCAAAGCACTGATCTATGCCTAACAGTACTCAAAAGAAACTATTAGGACAGGTTATGGACTGTTGAAGTCAGCCCTTTTCTAACCTACTTTCCCATCGCAGCTCCACCTAAAGAATCAGACTGCTTAAACTATTAGCTTTTGTTTTCCAAGGAGGAATACACCTTTGACCATGTCACTAAAGAAGAGGCACCCAAAGTTCCCACTCGAATTAAAAGTATAAAAAGCTGAAACCAACCTGTAATTTAAATTTTACTCCCAAAGAGTTTAGATTCAATATGACTGAGACTGAGAGGCAGCATAGACTGAGATAAAAGCCATTGTTTTATGTGTTAATAAGGATAAGAATGGGTTTTCTGAAGGTAACAGCACTCCTCTGAAACACAGCCTTATTTACAGTAGAGGAATGTCATAGATATCATATTTCATCAGTTATGATGACTTGAATATGTTCTGTGAATAATTACAGTATCTTTTCATCTCCCTTTTGTTGCAGGCAACCTTTCTAGTAAAGGCTTTTAAATATGCAGTGGGAGTGTGTAATCCAAGTTATCAAGTCTAACAAGAAATTGTTTTGGCAAGTTCAGAACCCTCTCAAAATTCATGGGTTTGGTGTTTCATATCTAATTGGAACCTTTTAATCTTAGAATAGGTTTGGTCTTAGGAAAACAGTATAAAGCCTTTAAGAAAAAAGAGAAAAATCTTTAAGAAATGGACAGCAGGATTCTGTGACACCCAAAATTATATTTATTTAGAAATAGAATTTCCTGTGTTCTGATGTCTTAACATAAAGAGAGTCAAAAATGAGAATCATATATATATCCACAAGAATTACAAGGCTTTGAAAAATTGCTTGTGCAAAAGCTTTGTGAGTTGTTGTTCAGCCAAAAAAATTGAAAAATACCTTGAGAGTGTCAGAGCTGTAATGGGAGATTTTTGTTCAACATATTGCCATTTGCTGGAATTTTTTTTCCTCAAGAGTATAAGCCAGCTGTGTGAAGACCTAATTCAGGTTTTCACTCTTTTAATATTAACTTTGATCATCCTGAGATCATTTGTTACCACATTTCTAGGTTTTGCAGAGAGGAGAGCAACTTCTTTCATTTTGGGGAAATGCTTTTCACACCTCACTTTCTTGAACTTTCATCTGGACCACAGGCAAGTGCAAGTACATTGGTCGTGCTAAGCACTCAAATAAGCGCTAGAAAATTTATTGTTTTTTGTCTCCTTCTAGTCTCTATATATTCAGGGGAAATGACTTCCGCATGGCTTACCTTAGTGAGAATGTTACGTATACAAAATAGAAAATATCCTTTCTATATGTTAAGCTTAGAAAGAAGTCACGAACGTACCATATCCCAATACACAGGTAAACATAGCTTAGAAAAACATTACTTCTTGTCGATTACAAGCTAAAAATTCCTTTGGCAGTACCCACCAAATCGGGTTTTTGTAGAACTAGGCCTCAAAGATGGAAAGAGTAATGAAGAACATCTGGGGGGAGGCGTGGGGATCCTGGGTACATGAATATCTACTTGATCCTCATTTTGGAGTTTTATGTTTTAATTTTGATAAAGTTTAATGTATTCTTTTTAAAAATTGATTCAAGTATTTTGCATTCTATTGAAGACATATTGACCTATTTCAAGAACACAGAGACTTTCTGCCTTTATTTCTTTTAGAAGTTTTCTGGTTTTGATACTTAGGTATAGAAATTCTTTCAGCTCAATGTTGCAGATCATGTTAAACAAGAGTCAGTGTTCATTTTATTTCCATATAAACATCCAGTTGTTGCAACATCATTTTGGAAACAACATTTCTTTCCTCAGTTAAAACGTCTTTATACTTTTTTCAAAAATCATTTGGCCAATTATGTTTTGGATGATTTCTGAGCTGTCTGTTCTTTTCCATTTACCTATATGTCTAATTTTTTCTCCAATATTACACTCTTTTGATTACTCATTTATAGTAAGTCATGAAATCAGATCATTTAAGTTTGATTATTTTCTTTTTCAGAATTGCTTGGCTATTTATATTCATTTGCATTTCCATATAAATTTTAGAATTAACTTATCAATTTCCACAAAAACACACTGAAATTTTGACTTAGATTGCATTGAAACTATAAATCTATTTGGAGAAAATGGATTTCCTAACAATACATACATCACCACAATACAATTGACAAAATTATAATATTAACATTTATGTAATACTACTAGCTAATTTATAGACTTTATTCAAGTTTCATCTATTGCTCTACTAATGTTCTCTTTCTGGATTATGTGATTCAATCCAGGGTCACACATTGCAGTTAGTTGTCATGTCTCTTTAATCTCTCTTTCTGGAAGAGCTCCTCATTCTTTCCTTATCATTCATGTCCTTGACACATTTGAAGAGTACTGGCCAGTGGTTTTGTAGAATATCTCTTAATTTTGAGTTGTCTGATGTTTCCTTATGTTAAATTCAAGTTATTCATTTTTGGAAAGATAACCATAGAAGTGATGCTGTACCCTTTTCAGTGTATCATATTAGGAGGTAGAAGGTGTGGCTATGTTATTACTGGTGATATTAACTCTATCACTTTGTTGAATTGATGTCTACTATCTTCTCCATCATAAAGTTACTTTCTTTTTTCCTTTCAAATTAACAAGTATGTTGTGGAGGATGACCTTTCTTTAGATTAGATGCTACCTTTTTGTATGTTTTCAAATTTACTGGCACTTTTATTTCCATTTCTAATAGTCTCCTAAGCTTATCCAGTTGATTTTTTTTTATTTCAAATATTGAAATTTTCCGTTCTAAAATACCCCAGTTTTTAATATTGAAGAGATACCTTTTCATTCAATGCAAGTCTAATTTTCATTTTCACTGAGTATAATTATAACTGCTTCTTTAAAGTACTTTTTCTAATAATTCCAACATCTGCTAACCTCATCCGTTGTTGTCTGATTGCAGTCTTTTCCCTTGAGACTATACCAGATTTTCCTGGCTATTTGTATGTGAGTAATACTGGACTGTATCCTGGACATTCTGAATGTTAGGTTGTGGAGAATCTGGATTCTGGTTATATTGCTCCAAAAAGTGTTGATGCTTTTGTTTTAGCAGGCAATTAACTTGGTTAGACTCAAAGTGCCAACAGGAATGCTTGCGGTGAGCGGCAGCTTAGATCTCAGTTCAGTTCCCTTAACCATAGCTGTGAGCTGGTTTCCATTTTTCTCATTCAGTATGGACTCAGTGTTCAGTCAGGGACTTGGGCAGAGTCTCAGTGTACTAGTCTTTCTGTGGAACTTAAGCATAGACATTGGGGTTCTCCTTCCCTGGTTCTCTCCTTTCTAATGTCCTCCTCTCACTCTCTGGAGAGCCTGGTTGCCCTGTTCTTCTTACCTAATTTCCCTTACCTAATATCAGAGTTTGAACCATCCCTACACCACTGACACTATGACTGTGGCTGTTCCTCAAACAAAAATAAGGAACTCACTCTGTCCTGATTGCTGTCCCCAAGTCTTGGCTCCCTCCAAAATCTGCCTACCATACTTCACTTTCCAGAACCCACAGGCAATTATGTTTGTAATTTCTGCATTTTATACCTCTGTCTAGGAGGACTGCTTTGTTGGATAATCATTTCTCCGTTAACATGACTTAAGAGATGGATTGGAAACTGAATTTTGAATGGTGAAAAGATATCATCCTAAAAATTTTGGTGACTATGAAGGGTGAAGTACTTAGGAGGGAGACTTTTAGACAAAACTTCACTTATACAATGTGGTGGACACAGTTGGGCATCTCCTAACTCACAATGAACTGCTTCATTACTCCCATTCATACGTTCTGGTAGCCAAACTAGGAACACCCAGCTGCCATATTTATGCAACAACACCTCGATTTCCTGGCCAAAATTAACTGGGAAATGTTGGACACTCTACCTAATTTGAGCTCAGGTCATTTCCTTGATAATTAGAAATTAGGAGCAAGAGAGTTCATCTCTCCATATGGTTTGAGTTCTATAATATATAGCTGTATCCTTCTTCTTCTGCCATCATGTGGATTGAATAGAAGAAAAAGAAAGTCTGTCAAGAGGGATAAAGCAAATGCACAGAGAGAAATAAAATAAAAAAGTGGTAAAGGAATGGTCCAGGTGCCAATAGTACGCTAGTGCTTCTTCTTGAAATACCTGACTTCTGGCTGCATTATTTTAACTACTTACTATTAGAGATATCTGTATGCTAAAGAGAAGTCCCCTCTTTTTCCTTAAGCTGGCTTTTTTTATTTGTAACTTTAAGAATCCTGACTAATCCATAGAACTTTTCATATTACAGGCATTACAAGAAAGTTTATGTAACTGCAGTGATGGGCATACACAGAACAAATGTGGCAGGGAATGTTACAGTAGCTGAGGGTGGACTGACATTACTTGATATTGAAAGAGATGATTTTTAAATCATTATGTTAAAATCACCATGTAGATTTCAGACAGAGATCCTAACTGTTAATTTGAATGTAATCAGAAGAGGCAAAAATATTTTATAAGCTTGGACATTTTCCCCTTTTCTTAAGTAATGCTAAATAACATAACACTGTTAGGAATAAACTCTCTGAATGCAATATTCGTGTCTCGTCCGGGTGCTCATTCACCACCTCCGGGTCAATCTCATTACTATAATTAAGTTTCTGCTTAATCAATTTTATTTCTGTACTTAATAAAAAGAAGCAATTTTTCTAAATGCTCTGTTTTGCCAATTATATAACCACTAAGAAATCAATTGCTTAACAGAAGTTAAAGTAATATGATTTGAACCTGAATTACTTTCTAACAGAAAGACATAAAGAGTCAGATGAAAAATCAGAACCTGTCTCCCCATCCCTTTAAATAAATAAATAAATCTCAGCAAAGGCAAAGCTTAGGATCTTTTGGATTTGTCAAACATTTCATGGATCTTCCAAAACATTTTGGCAGGATAATTCCCTAAAGTGATTCATTATCCATCAATTCATATTTCAATGTCACTTAATATTTGCTGAATATTCACAACATGCTAGCATTGCACAGCTGCTGAGAATAAGCTTCTCTGTCTCTCAACCTCACACTGCATGTTTTTTAAAGATGAAAAAAATAACATATTTTAAAATTTGTCAAAAGGGTAGGAAAAATTGGTCTAAAAACAAAATCAGCAGACATACTTCTTTAGAATTAATTTTCATACCCTTATTAGAAAGATGATCATTGATTCCCAAGGCACAAAAACATTCATCTTATTTCCATTTATATATATTATATATAGTCCTTATTTTTATTTATGTATGTATAAATTTATGTATATTGATGTATATATAGAGTAATCTCATTTAATTTTGATATTACTTTTATGTATATATGTATACTTTAACTGTATATACTATTCTATAAAATTTGTTTTATCCACAATCTAATTTTTATTCACAGCCTAATTTTTAAATCTCTATTTAGATATATGGATATTTCCATTTCTTAACAAATGCTGAAATATCCTCTTACCTGTTCCTTGTTTGCATTTGATTTCTAATTTGAAAATTATGACCTCTAAACTTCCATATTTCTTTAATTCTGATAAGAGGAAGCTCTTAATCTCCATTTGTCCTGTAAATCAACAAACCTCACTCCCTTACCTCATTCAAGTATCTATTTAGAGAAGCCTTCTGAGTGCCACACTGTCAAAAGTAACAGCTATACACTTCTGCTCACAACCTTGATTCTATGACTTTGCTTTGTTTTTCTTCCCTGACGTAAGTAGATTATTTTGAATTTGTTTATTGTCTCTTTCCACCCACTATACCCTGAAGTCCATGAAACAGAGATTTTGGTTTTATTTTTTCTTATACCTACATAGATCAGTGTGTAGTAGATTTAGGTGGTTCACAAATATTACTGAATTACTGAATGAATTCTCCAAGAAAAAATATTATTAATATTTTCCCTTTTATTCAAATCTTAACCTCCCAACGGTCTCAATTTGCAAATCAGCCTACGTGCTGGTCTTCCCCCCATTGCTGTTTCATGCCATTCAAATTTAAGATTTATTTCTTTTGTCTAATCTTCTCTTCATTCTGATTGTAAAAGGGAAGGTCATTTGGGAAAAACATCTGCTTATTTTCTGGTGAAAATCATCCTTAACCAATTGTTTTTTCTTTATACTTAATTCCTTCACTAAGAGTTTTTGTAAAAAAATGTCCATAATAATTGTCAAGTATAACACATAAATGAATTTTCTTGAAAAAATATTTAGACTCAAGAGCTTACACACTCACATACTGATTTTGGTGTAGTTTCTCTAATATTTTGATGGATTCCAAAGGCTTCAATTAAGATAAAATATAAAAAGCCAAAAGTTTTGAAAATAAATTCTCTTTTGTTTTGAATTAACGTAAATTTTTTGTTACATTTTATTGTCCTGAAAGATAATACAGGGATATAACAACATTAGTTGTAATATTGTGTCATTCACTGTTATTTTTTCATAATAAAAGAGACTCATAAAGAATGTAAATCTCTGCAAGAAGGTTAAAATGTTGGCTATGGGAAAAATAATTAAATTTGTTTATTGTGGTGATTTCATGAGATATAATGGATTCAGTGTGGCTCTGGAACATCCCATTCACTATTTTTCTACTTGAGAATAATGGACTGCTACTTCCCCCCCAAAATTAGAGGAGATTATGACATGGCATTTGGTTGCTTTCCTTTTATTTCTTTCAAATAAAATATTATGCATTTCAGCCCAAAGTTTCCTTAAAACGCTGCATTTACTAGTGTGTTTTACAGAGCCTAGCATATTTTAAATTAACATTAGAAGGAAACAATAGTGCTGAGCATCATGATTATTCAGTAATAGCCCAAACAGCTGCCTGACGTTCTTTTTTGTTCTTGCTTGGAATTTTTCATATTTTGAAAGAAAGGAAGTATGAAAAATAACTTTTCAAAAAATTGAAGTTGGGTGTGTTTTCTGAAGGTGGGAGCATAAGTCCTGTTAGCTGGTGGTTTAGAAAACAGATTCTCACTCTCTTTTCCTCGAAGGAATATACAGAAACACTAAAAGGTATGGTAATGATATCAATACATTTTTCTTTTTTTGTGAACAGAGTACTACTCCCCAACAGCCTTTTTTGCTAATAGAAACCAGTTAAAGTAATGGTAATTTTATTATTATCTATATAGATATCTGGCTATTTTTCTATTAATTTCTTTACCTGAAAGCCTATCTAATCAGTGATAATTTGACTATAGGTAAACATTGCTGCTTTGTAATATCATAACACTCTCTATACACCCGTATTTCAGCACCTTCTGTGTTGAATTGCATTTGTCTATTTATTGGCTTCCTCTTCATTAGACCGTGTACTCTTAGAGGGCAAGGATCATGGTCATGTATCTTTTTATGCCAAGCGCAAAACAAAATATACATTGTGAAGTCACTGTATTCACTGAAACAGCAGGTTGGATGAAGCTTATATAATTCTTCCTAGGTATCTAACTAATAAATAAGTGCAGTTAAATGAAAAGTTTTATTTCAGAAATTTAACCAATGTCTAAGAATTTAACCAATGTCCAAGAATCTTTACACATATGTAGAATGATGTCTATGAATATAGCCAACCATTTATATCTCTGTGATGATATTTCCAAAAGAATCTAGACATTGTCTCTCCAAAATGTTCTTCCTGTAAGATGAGCAAATAACCTGGAAACCAATTTTCTCTTCATTTGCATGATGCATTATTAGAAAGAGCCTTGGGCTGGGAGTTAAAAAAATATATTTTCTTTTCCCTTTTGCAAATCTGCTATGTGGTGATGCAAAAGCAGTTAACTTCTCTAGGCTCAGTTTTTGCATTCTGAAAAATATGGATGGTTTGTCTTGTCTCTGTGGTCCTATTCAATTTCAACATTCACGAAGTTAAATTTCATGTATCAGTTATCTCCCATAAAATGTTGTAGTTGAACTCGCGCTACTTCATTGCAATAGATTAGAATTCAAACAGCAAACTGCCTCTGTCTGATAAAATAACCTCAGAAACCACTGTCTTCTATAGATGATAATAATAATAATAATATACTACCTAAGATTATATCTCATTTTCTTCCCATAAATTATATTTAGTTGGGATTGAAAAATAAAACAGTATGATTTTACCTGTGATTAGAAGCAAAGGCTCAAAAACAAAAGATCAATATTAATGCTATTAGGAGGTATTGGCCAGGAACGATGGCTCACACCTGTAACCTAACACTCTTGGAGGCAGAGGCAGGAGGATTGCTTGAGACCAGGAGTTCAAGATCAGCCTGAGCAAGAGAGAGACTCTGTATCTACAAAAAATAGAAATATTAGCCAGACATGGTGGTGCATGCCTATAGTCCCAGCTACTCTGGAGACTGAGGCAGGAGAATCATTTGAATATAGGATTTTGAGGTTGCAGTGAGCTATGATGAGGCCACTGTGTTCTAGCCTGGGCAACAGAGTGAGACTTTATATCAAAACAAAACAAAATAAACAGACAAAAAAAGAGGTATTACTTATTGAGTGCCTAAATGATAAGAACTGTTAAGTGGCCTTTATATTTATGCTCTCACAATAACTAGTTTGAGGTAGGTATTAGCAGTCCAATTCTTCCAACTATATAGTTGGAAACGAAGGCTAGGAGAAATACGATATAGTATCTATATCACATAAGGTTATGCAGCCAAAAAAATGTTGAAGCAGGGATTAGATCTAGCTTTTCTTTGTTTGCTTTCTCAAATTAAAATTTAAAAAATGCTAGGCAATATCTTAAATCTAAAAACATGTGTGTTACATGGACTGCTGAAAGTTTGGAATAAATAATATATTTACAAAGTCATCATGTCTCCAGAACTATAAAGAAGTTGTTAGGTAGATAGTGAGGGATCTCTGGCTCTCATGGGGACAAAGGTGGGTGCCCTGAGCAATTGCCACACTCAGGGAAGAAAAGGATGCCCTGCCCACCTGCTAATCATAACTTAGCATGCCAACTGCAAAAGAATGCAGAGCATTCCCCAGTCAGTGGGCCAAGTAGTGCAGACACAATAGAGTCTGGAAAATGACCTGGAGCAACCTAAGGCTAATTATCATGTCATTAACTTAAATCTGCATTGAGGTTTACCCCCGCCATGGGCTTTCAGAGAGGCTCATGGGAATCTGCATGCACAGTAAGACTCAGGTTATATAACTCCCAACTGTCTATCAAAGTGGTTTGATGGTGACGTTTGAACCACAAGGAGGGCCCAGCCTAGACAATATAAAACAGGATCCCAGACCATAATCAGGTCCTCCTGTTCCTATAGGGGCCCTGTTCACTGTCTGTGTAGACTGCATCTTACTTTTGCTCAATAAACTTCCCCTCGTGCTTACCTGGCTTTCAGCGTGTCTGGTCATTCTTTGGCCAGTGCACATCAAGAACCGAGAACAGATTACTGACCTGACAGAGTCATTCAGATTTTAAAATATAAGAATTCAAACCTCTGTAAAGTGATTTTTGACAGGGTCAGAGACTTGGATATTTTTTACAGCCTATACTGCCATCACTGTTACACACACCAAAACCATTGCTACTATGCCACTGCTCTATCCACCTTCAATTTTGGATTTTTTAAAGATAATTATGCTGTGATTTCATGGGCATCTTTGACCACACCCCTTTAATGAAATATTTATTTTGTAGGTTATCATTCCTGAAAAATATTCAAGGCAATCACCTCTATAAAAATAGGTTTATATCTGTATAAATATTTATAAAAACATAAATTAAAAATTTAAAATTATTAAAGTTCCATCTTTATTTTATTTTTTCCACGTATCTTCTAAGCCATAAATCAAAGGCACAATTTCAACTAGAAATCACATGGATTTCAAATGGTTATTTTGTTTATGTAATATTGCTTCTTTCCATCCAAAATGAATGGTTGCCCCAAAATATTCTGGGAGATATTTCCTAAGGAGCTTGAAAAGTGCTCATCTTTAATTTTATGATGTAACAATTCATTAATACTTCATGAGTACCAGCACTCTAATATTTTGATGACTTTGCATAAATTACAGCAGTGGGGAAAGATAGCAGGTATTCCAGGGAGACAAGGAAGTATAATTTTTAAAAATTCTAATGAATAAGATATGAAAAGTTAGAAAAGGAGAAATTTGAAGGATAAATATTGGATTTCTCATCTGCATAGGCAGATGCATGGTGATATCATTCAGAGATAAAAGAAACACAAGATTGAGGGCTGGAAAGAAAGAAAATCATAAATTTAAAATTTTGCTATATTGAGCTATCTAAATGGAGTTGTTGAAGAGACAATTGTATATGTGGTTCCTGAGCTGGAGATAAAAGTTGAATCTTCAGTACATAGCAGGTAATGAAAACTTTTGAGTATGGATTAAAGGACATAAAAGGAGAATAAACAAAGAGAAATTCTTAATGGATAAAGTTGATCAGAAATTTCTGTGCTATCTTAAGAGATAGCACCACTTTTCTATGATGGTTATGAATTTATTAATATAATGAAACCAAATTGTCCTTCACTATAGGGTCATTCCACATCTTAAGTGCAGACACTAAATAAGAAAATAATAGGATTGATCCATAATGAGGGTTTGGCAGGTAGAAAGTATCATCTCTAAAATGGAATGTAAGCTATATTTTCAAGCAGCCAATATGCCAAGCCATCAGGCTGACAAATTCTGGGTTTAACAATGTGTGACAGCATAAGTGGACCCCACAGCTGTGTATCCATTTATATATCACTTTTACTGTAATGTAGTTTTTAAATTCTGCAACAATGCTATATTAGATCCCATGTTGGTGGATAAAATACTCTGTAAGTCCTCAAAAACAATGTTAAATGTGGCAATCTGAAGAGAAAAGATAAAAACATAACAATAAATATTTGTCAATACAAGGAAAAATAATTTTCTGTTGCTTCCAGAATTGTCAGCTTGCCATAGAGTAGATGATTAGATGATCTTAGGAAATGGGACCATTTGGAGACTCAGTTTGGCCTCTGTTGCAGGTAGATTGGACATTCAGCAGGGACGGCAGCTACGTAAGTTTTGTTCAGTGGGAGCCCATACTGTTGGGCCTATGCATACCCTCCATCCTTGCTACCTTGGCGACTCTTTTATACATCTATTGTTCAAGCACAGGGGTGGCTGACCACAGGGATTGGCTGATGTAAACTGGCCATGGTATGTCATCAACTTGATCGTTTAGAGTCTCTTTCCTGGTAGATGCTTTCTGGAAAGGATTGACAAGTGGTACAAAACTCTTCACATTTCATTCTCTCTTTTATCTTTTCCAGTCACATGCCATTTTCTGAGACTGCCTTGTCTCCAATCTTATAATTTGTCTTCTTTAAAGACCCTAAAAAATCAACTAAAGCACTGCCCATGAGTTTGTATTTATTCTTACATTGTTTATTCCTTTCTCCATACCTTACTCATGTGTTGTTTTTGCCTGAACCCTGATTTATCTCATCGATCTTACAAAGGCTCATCTCTTATGACTTGGTGAGTATCTTAGTCCATTCTGGCCACTGTAACAAAATGCCATAACCTGAGTGGCTTGTAAGCAACAGAAATTTATTTCTCACAGTTCTAGAGGCTGGGAAGTCCAGACTCAGTGTCTGGAGAGGGCATATTTCCTGGTTCGTACATGGTGATTTCTTGCTGTGTCCTTGCATGGTGAAAAGGACAAATAAGCTCTCTTGGATCTATTTCATAATGGCACTAATATCATACATGAAGGCTCTGCCTCATGACCTAATCACTTACCAGGAGGCTCCACCTTCTACTACCACTGCCTTGGTGTTACAATTTCAAAATATGGATTTGGGGACAACACAAACTTCCTGACTATAGCAGTGGGTTTCACAGATTGTGTGATTGAGATTCTCCTATTAAAGCTGGATAGAAACTTCCTAGGACAGACATTTTTTTTCCACCATAGATACCTCCAGTAACAATGATCTTCTAGCTAATGTCTTCCAAGCAGTAGAGCTGTTTGAACTGCAGTCTTGACCTGCAGCAGACCTGTTTCTTGCATTAGGGTATACTCAATACCAGCAGACTTTAATGTCACCTAGCAAATGGGTCGAATGAGTATTTCACATTGTTAATTTGCTGACTTAAGATTCCAAAGGATCCAGAGGCTTATCAATTATCGTGTTGCTTCTGAGTGGCAGAAGCATTGAGAAATAATCATTTATCTTTTACTTTATACAGAATGTCTTGGCATTTCTCAGTCCTCTGGAACCCTGCAAACTTCTTCACTGAAATGGAAGGCCCCTGAATCTCAGTAGGGTTTATCTCCTGCCCTCTCTGGCACATATGTCTTAACAACACCTCCAATGTACTTGCCAGTTTTTGCTCACCTAGTTTAGCATGATATTATCTATTTAGTGGATCTTTGTGATGTTCTAGATGACCATCTGCTAGATGCTCAGATGGTCTAGATCTATATTATGGCCTATTTATATTTTGTCAAAAGAAGGGAAAGTTAATATAGCTCAGAGCCAAGACCGAAAATGTATACTGGTGTTCATCCCGCATGAAAATGATCTCCTTCTGGACCTCCTGAATGGGACGGAAAAGAATACAGCTGCAAAGTCAATGGTCACGTATGGTAGCCAGAGTCTATATTAATTTGCTGTGGCAAACTATGACAGTGGCTACAATTAAGAGTACTACTTGGTTAAATTTTTAATAATCCATGGTCATCTGTTATGATCCATCATTTTTTAAAGAGTTAATCTGTGAATTAAATTGTAATATAAAAGGAGGCAAAAGTCTTACATCCTTCAGGTTTTTGAGGGTGGCACTAATTTTTGCTTTTCCTCTAGAATGTGGCATTGTTTTTGATTATGTAATGGGGAAAGAAGTTTCACAGTTTCAGAAATTTGTAGTTGGCTTTTTTAAGATAGTTCTTACACAAATCAAGTAAAAAATATGCAGGTTGCACTAATAATCGAGTAAATCTATTCTTATTATATATTCAGGTACTGGATAAATTACCGTTGGGTGAGTCTATGAACCTAGTGGACTCACTGTAATCCTAACATGGGCCACAATTTCAGTTATCACCTGGTCCCCTTATATTTCTCCCCTAATAAGGGGGCTATAGTAGTATTTGAGTCCCTATATCCATGTCAATTCAGACTTAATTTACATGATTGCCTGATCAATTGGCCGTAGATCCCTTTTGAGAAAGATTGAAGAAATTACTGCTGAATATTTGCTGTGATGTTGTTCTGTGAATTACGGATCTGATAAGAGATTATGATTTTTTTTTGTTGAAGCTTCTACCCTTAGTATCCTAATTATACATATAGCCTTGATTCCTTAAACAATCCCTATACTGCCTCTGTTGTATTTCTTGCCTGTATTTCTAGGGATAGTATGTTTCATTTGACATAACTGTAATTCTGCTAATCAGCCCCTTGGCTACTATTCAATCTTGTCACTTAATGCAATAATTGCATACACCAAGATTCTGTGGCATATGCCATAATCCAGTTATATATTCCAGTTATATAATTTCAGGATCCTTTCATCCTTATTACTACCAGGGAGTTTAGTTCTGTAACAATGTCTCCTGCCTTTACCATGACCTGCAGATGATGTCACCACTCAGCTTCTCAACAATATCACAGCCCCTCTTATTGGCACAATCCGTATTTCTATAATAAATGAAATATCCTCTGGTCCATTCCAAAGGACATTTCTCTCTGGTGAGTTTTTTGACCTCAGATATTATCCATTCTAGCATACTCACTTTATTTTTTCTTTTGATCCCTTACTTCATTATCTATTCCAGTAGTTTCTGGCATTTCTACTTCATTTGTGTGAGTCATTACTTTCTCCTAGCTTTCAAAGTTCTTCCTAACAGTGTATTAGCACCATCTCCAGTAAGCCTTGACATAATATTAAATTCTGTATTTCAGCAGAGTAACCACATGTTAATAAATTTTTGATAGTCAACTTTATCTTCTGCCCTCTCTGTCCAGAACTCTCAGGATCCAGTCCCATACTCTTGCACTTCCTACCAACACATATTAGCCAGATCTTGCAGCAACTTAAGTGCAGAGTCCCCATCTTCCCTTAGAACGCACAATGCCTTCCTAACTTGACTGTGCTGGGATTTGGTTCTTGCGGGTCTGAATGCCAGGATATCCTGAAGGAGAAAGCATTGTCTTATAATGTTTCTGGTTCATATGCAACCTCTGCATGATCTCAAGTCAATGGAGCAGGGAGTGGGTGTCTTCTAACAAGAAGGAGTGGATCACTTTTGCAAGCTTAGAAAGGTCAGGGGAATTTGAGAATTTAAGCTTCTCAAATGTATCCATCCAAATATCACCATTCCAAATCTCAGTATCTCATTTCTTTTAGAGCTGGAGGTAAAAGTCATTAGATAGGAGACCTTTCAGAACTGAGAAGTCAACTTTCTCCAAAGCTCTACTTCTATTTAAGTCCTGAGAGTGGTCCTTTATTTTCTCTGCCCTTGAGCTACAAGAGGTTAGGTTTTCCTTAAATGCTGCCACTTACAAGCTACTTGTAGTCTTATACTCTCTGACTTGAATAGTTGATTAATCATTCTAAGTTATAATTATTCCTCTAACTATTCAATAGAAGTCCATGATAATCACCCAACTTCCTTGACTTTATGGTCACCATTTGTCTCATATTTCACAGACTTAAGAGAAATTGCACCACTGTTCATCACCAGTGAAAGTTTTAACACCAAAACACTACAACACACTGCAGGCTATCCATGCTTCACCATCCATTAGTAATAGTGTCTTCAGTACTGGTTGATCAGTGTGTAATCCAAAGAGAAAATTTCATTTTAGAACATACTTCCTAGAGCTACCTCTGGAACCAATTGTTTCAGATTGGTGGTTCTCCAGAAACAAACTCTGAGATAGAAAATTATATGCAGCACATTTATTGGTTAGTGGTTTCAGAGTTTACATCTTAAGTATAAAGCAAGCAAGAAAAATGGGATTGAGCAAAGAAATGTCTGCTAATCCTATGGAGATTTCTAGATCTTGTATTGCCCTTCAAAATTATCCAGATTGAGGCTAAGGAGGCTAAGCATTTATATCCCTACATCAGCCAGTCATTGGCTGTGGACTGTGCCCTGGAATGTGAATGTCACTTTGTACATGGCCATTCCCCATAGCCAAGGGCAGCTACCCATAAGAGGCATGATGATAAATAATCAAAAGCACCCTGAAAGAAGGAATCTGGGCAGAATACCATAACATTCACTGTGTGTGGGATGAAGATGATTATGATGGTATAGATGATAATCAAAATAACAGGCCATATTTCTACAGCACTTTTAATATGACAACACTATTCTAAGATCTTTTAATATAGCACATTTAATCCTCACAGCAGCTTTAAGGGATAGGTATCACTATTATCTCCATTTTTTGATGACAAACAGGCACAGAGAATTTGAGCAGCATTGCTTAAGGTCACGCAAGTATAAAGCGGACGAGCCAGGTCTGATGCCAGGAAGTGGGATTATGTTGACTGGAAAAAAGTAAGGGAACATACACAAAGAAGTAAAAATGAATCCATTTGTGTCAAAAGTATATGAATATATATAGATGAAAATATACTTTTATATTAGTAACTATAATATATGTGAACTATAAACATATCTGAAATACATATGTGTGTTATACAGATATATATGCATATCTGTCTCGCTCTCTCTCTCTCTCTCTCTCTCTCTCTATATATATATATATATATAAAAGCACACCAGTTTGTAACAGTGGTTACTATTAGAGACTAAGACTTGAAGGCTAAAATAAGGAATTTTTTTTTACCTATTCACTTCTGAATTTTCTTTCCTATTAACATATTTTATCTTTGTAAAGATTCAGTCAGTGTAGAATGATTCCACCCCCGAATTCAGGCTGCATCTGTCACTTGACTACTCTTGCAACCTCTCTCACTTAGTTTATCAGGGAAAATATGTATTTACAGATATTAGAAATTTTTATGCCAGTTTTCCCAACATTTTATGATTCTAACTTTCCTCCTTTCTTTTTTTCATTTATTAGCCTTTCTTATTTCAACTCTGAGTTTCCTACCCACAGGGATTTTATTTATTTACGAGCTCTTGTATTTACTGCATGATTTATTATCACTAGTTTTCATTTTTCCATCTGAGCTAATCTGTACATGAATATAGGTCATGTGAATGTAACTTCTTTAGCAGTGAGGAGATCGATTGCAATGCCGTCATAATGTCTTTTTCTCCATGGAATTGTGTATATTTTGAATGATTGCACCTGCCCACAGTGGGGTGAGAGATGTCTTTGCAGGGGTTTTGGGGTTATAACTCATGACTCTCTGCAGGAGGAGAAGGGCTAAAGGGAGTTGTCAAAAGAGCCGGAGAGTGCATGGCAGACTTCTGTGGTTGGGGACTGGTGCAGAATGAGCAATCCATTTACAAACTCCAAAGCCAATGCAACCAGAATCCTCTAAGTTCAGTACTTATCTGCTTGACCTGCTGACACCTCATTATTGCAGGTTCCCATCTTTAAGTCATGTGCATTTGGTATCTATGATCTCACTTCCTCTTCTTTCTTTTCTGTTACTTAAGTTGCTATTCCCTATCTTCTGTGATTCACTCTTAGACCATTCATTTCCCTCTGTGGGAAGGTAATAATTTATCATCCTATTTCAGAAGAGGAAATGTCAAGACAAATCAGAGATAGAAGAGAAAGAGAATCTGAGGGTTCACGATTGCCTTTGAAAGCAAAGGAATAACCAAAACCTTTTCATTTAACTTAATATATACCATTGGTGTTTGCAAGCCCTTAACAATAATCACTTCATCAAACATCTTTCAAAGAAGGAAATAAATTATTGAGCAGGAATCGATTTTAAAACTTCTCTATTCTATATACTTCATGTTAGAGATGAAAAAGATATGAAGAAATATTAACTAAATTTTTCATAGTCATACGATCCTGCAAGGAAGTAGTTTTGTAATCTGGAGCATATGTAAAATAGGATTCAGAGCCGGTATAGCAGCTGGTCACGTCAGGCAGTCAGAGTGGCCTTTGGTGTGTAGGTTACATAGGCCACTAAAGCAGGAACAGTGCAGTGTCCTGGATGGATCTATGGGCCAGAAGACTCAGCTAAAGCCATCATCAGAGTCGCAGGCTTGTCTGTTGGCTCCACATTCTTTCTGAAAATTTCCAGTTGAAAATGACACTGGACTTTGATTTTACAGATTTAGTTTTAATCTTAAGGAAAGAATTCTCTTCCACACAAAATCTTTCTAACTATGCATTCAAAGGTACCTGCTTTTATTGAGGGTTCCTTCTTCAGGGTGGGGTGGAAGAAAGGAAAGAGCAGGGAGAGAGAGAGAGAGAGGAGACTAATTCTTATTTCATCTTGGTTCATGAACAATTCAATTTAAGGATATGCTTCTTAGCTATTATAAAGAGGATGTTCCTTTAAAGAAGGTACATGAAAATTATCCTAGGGAGTGTTTCAAACTATACACAGTTTGCTCATAGTTGAGCAGTGTTCTCATCATCTCATCCAACAGTGTTTCTCAACTCTGACTACATATTAGAGTCATCCAGAGAGTTGTAAAATTGTACCTATGGCCAACCCCACCCAGACAAATTAAATCAAATTGTCTAGGGATGAGTTCTGGACATTATTGTTTAACATTGAAGAGATTCTCATGTGCAAAGCACAGAATTGAGAATTTGAGAATCCCTTCCTGGAAGAGCTTGTTTCTAAATCTCCCCATCCCACTGAAAATCCCAGCCATTTAGAGCCATCATTACTGCTGTGGTTTGCATGTTTGTCCTCTCCAAACCTCATGTTGAAATTTGATCCCCAATGTTGGAGGTGGGGCCTAATGGGAGTTTTGAGGATCATGGAGGCAGATTCCTTATGAATAAATTAATGTCTTCAAGAGAGCTGGCTGTTAAAAAAATCCTGGGAAAATCCCTCTTCTCTTGCCAGGTGATTTCTGCACAGGCCAGTTTCTCTTTGTCTTCTACCATGGGTGGAAGCAGTCTGATGCTCTCACCAGACACAGATGTCCAATCTTGAACTTTCCAACAACCATCAGAATCATGAGCCGAATAAACTTTTTTCCTTTATAAATTACCCGGCCTCGGGTATTCCTTTATAGCAACACTGAAGGGACTAAGACGGTTTACTAATGCAAAAAAGTGGAAGCAGAAACATTTGAGAACCATCAATATCACTTTAAATGTAGGGCAAGACCCTGACTTATAGCTAACATGATGATGACCAGGAGATAGAATTAAAAATACAATTTACCTCATTATCACCATTATTGCAAAAGTGATATTAATGAAAAATTATTTCTCCAACATTTGTCAGAAATAGGGTGTTTCACCATTTTATTCTAATATAAATTTATTTTTTGAGGAAGCAGTATGTTAATAAGAGAGCAATAATTTTAGTTTCTTGAGTTTATAACATTACTGCTGAAATTAAGTGATGAAAGTGAAAAAATTATAATAAAGCATTGACAGAAACATAGAATTATACTATTTAAAAATTTATTGAAAATGGGACATCTGCAGAGTACAAATTTATAAAATTTCTTTTAAAAATTAGATGATTTAAAATTTACCTCTTATTATGTTATAAGATCTCATAATGCAGAAAAACTACTCCCTTTGTTTAAAGTAGCAAATGTATAAATAGGTGCTAATAACTTTTGAAGTAGTTTGCTTAAATGAAGTTTATTCTCACTATAAATATTGCCTATAAGTGTAAAATATTTAGAAAATATATTTCTAAAATTTAAAAATTTATTTCTCTTTTTTAAAAGCAAGATTTGAACCTCTTCCTCTCATATGACCATCTAAACCAGTGGTTCAAAACCAGGAGCAATTTTTCTCCCCAGTCCCGGGGACACTTGATAATGTCTGGAGATATTTTTGATTGTCATGTCTAAGGGAAGAGGCATGTTACTGGCATTTAGTAGGCAGAGGCCTGATGTGCTGCTAAACATCCTACAACCTGCTGAGTAGGCTCCCACAAGAAAGAATTATTTGGCCCAAAGTATCAACTGAGCCAAGTCTTAATTGTTTTAAAGTAATTTGTTAGAAGTTCAATAATTTCTTGTAAAAAATTCAAGAAATGATTGACATTTTAATCAATGACATATTTATAGTATCACCATGAATCTCTAAAATAATACCTATATTTTCTTATCAACCCAAACAGAAATATGTATGTTAAATATCTCTTAGAATTTCCAAATCTTCATGATTTTGCTTTAATTCACATGTATTCTCTCCTAACTGGTAGAAAAGAGCAGGTGCATATACTACATGCTATACAGCCACTAAGAATGGGCCTGCTGAACAGGCATTCCAATCCTCTTTTAGCACAGGAAAAAAAACAAATGACAAACTACATTTCCTAGATACTGTTGTGGCCAGAGTTCTAAATATGATTTACAGTCTTTTGGTAAGATGAACATGCACAAAATTTTTATTTCAAACAGAATCTTGTGGTGTCAAATACATTTTATTGGTATAGATATTGGCAAATGCGCTATGGTCCTGGAATTGGTATATGTTGCAGCAACATATTCCTGATTTCACATGCAGTTTTCTGCATTTGCAGGATCATGGCAGGAACTGCAGCTCCCTTGATGGCCCAGTTCTGCAATGTAGCTTCATGAATGATTCCTGAAAACACAAACAAGTGTCCAGGTGTTCAGTCCCCCTAATGATTCTGTGAGATACTTAATGCCGTTAAGTAAACCCATTCTCTTTAAACTAGCTAGAGTGGATTTGTTTCCCTAAAACTGTACAGTACTCATACAGATATAATAAAAAGATAGGGTGAAGAAGAAAAACTCATTTAATGTGCCTACAAAGAACCAGTATTTGACTCTTAAACCTGTAACTCAATTCTCAGACCTAAAATTATGTCTGTGGGAACAACATGGAACATTAATATTACTTATACTATTTCACAAATAAATTACAAAAATGAGTTGCCATTTTCTTCTCTCCTTTTATTCTCTCTCAGTCTTTATTTATTTTTTTTATCTACTCAGAAACCAGGGGGATTCACTTCACATTCAGGAAAAATGCAACTCTTTCAATGGCTCAAAAAAAAGTTCCTAGAGAATATAAAATTTCATTTACTATATGGTAAGAGAATAGAATGCAAATAATGAAACCCATTTTTTTGTATTTGAATATTATATTGTATTGATACATGATGTAGTAGTGATAGTTATGTCTTTAAAAAAAGATTCTAGAATGCTACTCTGTCTTCATAATTCTGAAAAAAGGGTGGTTATAGAATGATGTCACAGCATGTTTATCTTCAATTTTTTGCTTTAATTGTATTGATTATTATAAGTTTTTGAATTTATCTTTATTATTATTATTTTTTTAAATCAACACATTTTCTCCTTCTTTCCTTCTGCCTTCCTTCCATCCTTTCTTCCTTCCTTCTTTTCTTTAAAATCACTTTCTTCTCTTTTTAGCTTTGAGATTCTCTCTTATTCTGTTCCTCATTTAAAAATCTTTGTTATAAGGTATAACTTTAAGTACTTTATATTTTCTGTTATTACTGTGAAGGTAAGTGTTTCTGCCTAACATTGGCAGGATTTATGGAAGCTATTGATATTTATACATTGTACTTCAATCCTGCTATATTGTAAATTCACTTGTTGGTCATAACTGTTATAAATATGATAGTTTTCCCTCTCACAAATATTCATAATATTTTAAAACTTTCTCTTTTCAATCTAATTTTTTAAAGAAATATTAGTGCAGAGGCTAAGATCTTTAGCATACTGATGAATAGTTATAGAAATAACAGAAATCATAACCCTGTTTTTGACTTTAGTAGGAAAGTGTGTAATATTTTTCATTAGCTATTTGAGGGATGATATTCACCTACAGCTTCCAATAAATATACACTATCAAAATAAGAGAATTTTATTATCTTCCCGGTTTGCTAAGAGAGTTTTATTTGTTTTTTTATTTTGTTTTGATTTGTTGCACTTGAAAGATTATTGAATTTTATTATTCCTTTGTTTTAATAATGAATATAGCTTGTATTCATAAAATAATTTTGTTCATTTTTCCTTTGGGGGCCCTCCTTTGTAACCCTATATTTGGTCATTTTTTGTAAATGTTGCATGTGGGTTTCAATCAAATGTGTATTACCTCTTAAATGCAGTATTGTTTATTATTTATGTTATTCAGATCTTCCCTTGTCTTGCTGGGCTTGAGTTTCTTTTATCTGTTAGTTTCTAGAAAAGAAATTATGCTTAAGTTTTCCCATTATAATTGTAATAATATTAATTTCTCCTTTGTTAGACTCAAAAATTTTTACAATTGTTAAATCTTTTTCATAAGTGGATCCTTTCCTTTTTCAACATGAAATATCCCACTTTGTATTTTCTAATGATTTTCAACTTAAATTTTAGTTTACTGACATTAATGATGCTATATCATTATTGTGTCAACATAACATCTCAATAAATCAACTTTTTAAAAGACATTAATAGTGTAGTACACAGATATCAAAGAAGGAAAGACTTGTTGACTCTACATAGAGGGATGTAAGAAAGGGATAAAAGTATAACTGAAAGAGTTGGATGGCAAAGATAAAATGACATTTTTCAGGGATTATTGAAGGGAAACTAGTGAGTTTTGTTTTTTGATATTAAGATTATGGCAAGATATTTCTATTAGGTCTTTGCAAACAGAGTTTTAGAACTCAAGTTCAGTCAGATAAAGCTCTCATTAGAATTTCTTGATTTTTTTTTCAAGAATTCACCAATAATTCAAAATTTCAAGAACCCATCCTTTCCCCTGACTTTTGTGCCTCCAGCACTTAAACAAAATGTCTGGGACACAATAGGAACTCAACAAAGACATGTTACCTTGAATTGTGAGGAGGCGTCTTTCAGATTGGTATGTAGCCTTCCTGGTACTGTTTTACTTCATAATATAACCCTGCTCACTTGGTTTAAGCAAACCAGGAAGGAGGTACCTTTACTAAAAGGGTTTCATGGTCTTTCATAAAGCAGGCTTTATGGTTTTTAATACAACAAAGAAGTCTGAGAGAGAACATAGATGAAGATAAAGTAGAAACAGAAACCAGATGGCAATGTGTAAGAGACTGGGAAAAAGAAAACATATGCTTCTTATGCAAAGTCTTCCAAATAATTTTGTCAGTGAATAATTCTATCAGCAAGAGGAAGGTAGCTATTGGGAATCATACGTCACGATATTCATTTAAAAAAAAATGGAGTGGGACAAATAGCACGGGACCTATACTACAGAGTTAGAAGTCAAAAGCATAGATACAAAATTGAAAACGTGAATAGGTAAATGATACCTTGGGGCATAGAGAGAGAAGAACAGAAGGCCAACGTTTAGATCTTGGGAATGGGAAAAAGAAGCTCCACTCAAGGTGACAGAGGAAAAGCAGAGGGGTGTGTGGGGAGCATGTTGACTTAAGTGCTTCTGAGGTCAACAACGTCTGTCATTCGCATCATCAGAGAAAACAAGGTGAATCAAATTGTGTTGTGGGCACACGTAATTCCCAGGGCCAGACAAAACTCTGACAATTTTCCACATCCCTTTCTTCATTCCTTTTCAACTTAGTGTCCCACGTGTGACCCCTAGTCACATACTCCATGCCCTGAGAGGGCTTCTGCTCATCCAGAGTTCTCTATTTCATCCCCTCATGCAGTCGATGTCGCCTTCCAAACCAGAAGGAGCCCCAGAGCACAGGCCAGGCACGGGCGCGTGTTTTTGGAGTCTAGGCCGAGATCAGGGCGGAGGCCAGGGACTGAAACCAATCAAATGAAGCCTGCTCACAGACTGGCCAACTGAGTCACTGTTCAGAGGGGACCATGCAAAAAGAGCAAAAAAGCCAGGAGGACAGAAGGAGAGTATCCAAAGGTGGGGGCCTAGAGAGAAACCCTGAATGAAAGAAGAACGATTAGTTGTTTTGCAAAGGGCACATGCCTGTACAGGGGCATGCAAGGAGTTGCTAAAAACTCAGTCTCTGACTTGTTTCCCTCCCAGTGTTTCTCGCTCTGAAATTGTCTTTTCAGTTCTCCTGCATCCCCAACCCCCCATCATCATTTCAGCTTTATATTAGGAAGAAAGCAAAAAAACAGGATTATCTGATAAAAAATTTATGATAGACTTAACCTCCCTAAAAAGTAATTTGTAAGTTTAAAAGGCATTTTGTTTTTGTCTTTTTTTTTTTCCAACTCAGATGAATCCCTAATCAGTAGAATGTGCTGGAAGAAGTTGAACAAAACTCTGGCCTAAATGTCAGTAAACTGGACCAGTTAATTTGTGTTTTCAAATTTAACTATGTTGGCTCGGAAATCTGTATTTTATTAGGTTAAGCTTTTTCTAATTTTACATTTTCTTTATTTTCTTTTACTTTCTCGTTGGTTCTTAGTAAAATTATTCGAAATTTTATCTTTTCTTTGTTAAGCAAGGGGCGAGATGGGAAAGAAGTTTTTTGTTCATTTCTGGATCTTGTAGCCCAGAGCCAACTGTATGCCCCCAGAGGCTGCAGTAAAGACAAAATTGAGAGAACAGAAAGGGAAGTGTAAGTGCTGAGAAGAGCTATATCATTCATATCATATAGCTGTCTTTTCTATTTTCTTGTTATAATAATCTCTCATACAGACTTTTCTCTTTTCCTCATAGAGTTTTTCTGTATTTATTTCTAAAACCTGGCTATCTATAATAATATTTTAAGAACCTGGCTGCATAGCCTTTCTAAAATAGAATCTCCAAAATTAGGGATGAAAATCTGCATATTTATCAAGCTCTTTAGACGATGCTTAAACAGCTAGCAACACACAGTCTACAAGAAACAGAAGTAAAACTCTACTCTGAATTAGTTCCATTTTGTTTTTGCATTTCCATCGAACTCTTTGAGAGTTGGAAAGGATTCAACTTGAAGAACAGAAGCCTTCAATTATTTCATGAGGACTAGGAATTTCCCAAACAAAAAAATTCTCTCCAACTGGTTTATCACTGACAGAAAAATTTCCAATGTTTGATATTTTTTCTTCTGGATTAATTTTTCCCATGTTCTTAAAAACTATTAAAAAAAAAGTCACATGTTAAGTTCAAACTTGTAACTTGATTAACTAGTTAACTATCTGCCATGATATATCAGACATAGGGAACCTGAGATTACAGTGTCTTGTATATAATGGATGATTATTAAATATTTATCTGCTAGCTAACAGGAAAAAGAGAAACATTTTATAGAAAGGAAGAGAAGACAAAATTGAGTTGTGTTGTCACTACAAACAGCCAACTTATAATGTGGTTTTAACCTCCCAGAAATGTTGCAATGTGTTGCCTGTTAGTAGCTTTCTGATATAATTCTACCTCCTGTTTTTTGATATAATCTTTATACAGTGGAATACACTAATCCATAATCCATAAGCATAGAGTGTATGACAAGACAAATGCATGTATTTCTAGAGTGTACTACAAATGCATACACCTGTGTTACCCACTCCTGTCAAGACAGAGCATTTCTACTCCCAGAAATTTTCTTCCTTTCCTTTCCAGTCAGTTGATCCCCCAGAGGAAACTACTGTCTGATTCCTATCATGATGAATTTGTTTTTTCTGTTCTGGAAATTTACATAAGTGGAATACTTTTGGGGATCATCAAAGTTCTTACATGTATCAGTATTTCATTTCTTTTATTACTAATATTCCATTGTATGAATACACAACCATTTGTTTATCCATTTTACCAGTGAGCAATACCTATGTTGTTCCAACATTGAGCTATAATGTATAAAACTTCTAAGAATATTCTCCTAGAAACTTTTTGTTGGCATATATTTTCATTTATTTGGGTAAATACCAAGGAACAGAATTGCTAAGTTAAAGGGTTGATGTGTGTTTAACTCTGTAAGAAATTGCCAGTGTTTAACCAGCAATGTGTGAGAATTTTTGATGTTCCATGTTTTAGTCCATTTAGGCTGCTGTAACAAAATGCCTTAGACCCCACCGTTTATAAACAACATAAATTTATTTCTCACAGTTCTGGAAAGTAAGAAGTCCAAGATCAAGGTGTCAACAGATTCAGTGTTTGATGAGAGCTCACTTTCTTGGTTCACAGAGGGCACCTTCTGGCTGTATCCCCACCAGGTAGAAGGGGCAGAGGAGCTCCTTGGGGTCTCTTTAATAAGGACAGTGCACTACTCATTAGGGATCTGTCATCATTACCTAATCACTTTACCAAAGGTGCCACTTCCTAGCACCACAATGTTGGTGATTAGGTTTCAAAATATAAATTTTGAAGAGACGAACATTTAAAGTGTAGCATTCCAAATAGCCAATATTAAAGATTGTCAAACATTTTATTTATAATCATTCTAGTCTGTATGAAATGATATCTCATTGTGCCTTAATATGCATTTCCTTGGTGACTAATGATACAGAACATTTTTTCTGATGCTCATTTGCCTTTTGTATATCTTCTTTATCTTACTTTGTGTGATTTCTGTTTAAGTCTTATACCCATTTAAATAATTTTGGTTCTCTTTTTATTGCTACTGAGTTGTAAGAGGTCTTTATGTATCCTGAATTTTAGTCCCTTGCCAGATATAAATGTTCTGAATATTTTCTCTAGGCCGTAGCTTGTCTTTTTACTTTTTTAAGAACAGATGTTTTTGTATGAGGAACTGTTTTAATTTTTGGTAGAATTCAATTTTTTTCCTTTTTGTGGGTCATGCATTTTGTGTTCTATCTAAGAAAATTAAAGGGCTTGAAGATATTGTCCAATAATCTCTTATATAAGCCTTATGATTTTTGTGTGTACATTTAAAGCTAAAATCCATCTTTTATTAACATTTTTATTTGGAGTAAGGTACCGGTGGAGAAGTCAATGTTCAACTTTTCTCCATGCAAGTGTATGCCTATTTTAGCACCATTTGGTGGGAATATTTTTATTCCCCTATAAATGCAATTTAGTGCCTTTTTTGGAAATTAATTAATTGATTGTACATTTTGAGTTTATTTTTAAAATCTCTCTTTGGTTTTATTAAATCTATTTGTTTTTTCTTATACCAATCTGAACTGCCTTGATTAATATACCTTATTCTATGTCTTAAAGTCAAATAATGTGTAAGTCCTCCATATTTGTCTTTGTGAAGATTGTCTTAGACAATCTATATACTTATTATTTCCATATACAATTTAGAATAACCTTGTTATAGTCTACAAAAAAAAAATGCAAAAAATTTTAAAGGGCTCATATTGAATCCAAATGATACTTTGGGAAAGTTTTGACATCTCAGCAATTTATTAATGTATCTTTCAACTTATTTAGGTATTCTTTTATTTATTTTAGAAAATATTTTGCAGGCTTTTCTGTGTGTTGGTGTTACAGATCAGACTCAGAGACAGATTGGCCTGTGGGAAGTTTATTGCCGAGTACTCTCTTGGGTGATATACATGCCTATAGTGAAAGTGATAGAAGTGGGATTAGTTAGAAGGAGAAGTTTCATTAAAATGCAGGCAAAACAAAGGTGTCAGTTGATCTGATAAGGATATCAAAATCTGGAATAGCCCTTTAAAGTTCTGAATTGGAGCAGGACTTTTATGGCCCTATATCAATTGGTGATCAGTTTCAGACTGCACCAGGAGGAGCTGTAGCCTTAGGTGGACTGGCTCTCTTTAGCTGAGAGTAATTTCGGAGATGGTTCTTATCTGAGAACTACCTGCCAATACCACTCCCTGAAGCTAGCAGAATAATTCCCTTAGTGTTAAGGGGCTGAAGTACTTGGGTGTTGGGCTGCACAGGACTGCATCCACTATAATTCATTCTTTGTGCCACTTCGATACCCTTCATAGAATTTTTTTTTTTAAAGTCCCAACGGTACTCTAATGAGCCTTTTTCCCAGGAGAAACTTAATTTTAGTGGAATGAACTATAGCCTCTACCACTGAAGCTGGTCTCTTGGCCACAAATGATACTCATGATCTCCATCCTCTATTAGATATTTAAGATTTCTCTCATCTTTGGCTAGCAACTTAGCTCATTTAGGAGGTTTACTTGGTGGTATTTTTAAGAAGTTCGTAACTGAGGATACTGAGAACCTGATCTGCATGACCTTTTTAGGATGTGACTACTACACTCATCCATTAACTGTCAATGTTGTGCAAAGGGAGCACCAAAAAATGTTCAAGTGTGTTATCTGAATGCTAAGTTTATTCCTCCATTGTGTAACAGCACCACTATCTCCTTTGATAATCAGGGACAGTTACCACTTCAGGTCAGCGAATCCTCTGTGTTTCTTCTAGTTTCTTGGAATGAGTTCAAGTTTCACAGACAGAAGCCAGAGAATAAAATCTTTTTAGAATCTGATTGAGTCTCCAGTTGGAAAGTTAACCATTTGGATGACTGGCATCTACAAAGACCTTTGCATAGTGCAATATTACCAGGATCAGGAGCATGGGTCAAGAAAAGTGATGATAAACAAAGCCACTTTCACTTTTATATCTTGGTTTCTGGACCCATGATTTATGTTAGTTGAATACACAGCACCATATATTGGTTGGGAATTAAGAGTGTATATTGCATCCTCTTGGGTAGTTTAATCTTCACATAGTAACATATCTGAACTGGTGCTTCAGTTGCAGCTTCAACAATCCACTCTCCTGGAGGTCAGTCTCTGGCAGATTCTGAGTGGTGATGTATGCATTGGGGCCAGTATGTATACATTATTGCCATACCTCTTGCTATTAAATAGATCCCTTGGCTTCAGGCAATGTTTGTGCTCATAGATCTAAGACTGTAGGCACTTGGAAATTTGTGCTGACTGAGGTCCTGTGAAGCAGAAAAGGCAATGATATCTACAGAATATATGCCAGGTTTAGTCAAGATGAAGCACTACCCCTTTTAGAATGAATGGAGTCCAATGTGATCAAATTGCCACCAAGTATCTAGTTTCCTCATGGAGTAGTGCCATATTGAGGGCTGAACATTGTTCTCCATTTCTGAGTTGAATGTTATCTATCTATGTTATCTATCTGTTAATTGCAGTATTTAATCCACAGCATTTGTATTTGCATTAATATAATTACCATTATGGCTGAATTTAACTCATTAATCTTGTTATTTGTTTTCTGTAGTACCATTTGCTATTACTTCTTTTTCTCCCCATCATTTGGTATCAGGAGTGTGGTGTCTTATTAAATAAATTGCCATCTGTTGGCTTATTCAAATATCTTTAGAAATCCACTTTATTTTATATAATATTTAATTCAATATATCTGCTTTATTTATTTTTATTTTTATTGTTGTTCTAAGGCTCATAATATACATCTCTAATTTATTACTATCTACTTCAAAATAATATTCTAGATAAGTAACTTCTTATATAAGAATCTGATGACAATATACTTCTCACTATCCCTCTTCCATTTTTGTGCTATTGTACCATATCATTTACTTCTATACATGTTATAAAACCCAAAATACATTGTTTGAACTACTTTTAGCAATGTTTTAATTAAGAGGGATAAAAACATATTTACATTTAATCACATAATAATCATTCCTATTCTTCATTTCTTCACATAAATTTGAGTTTTTGTGTGGTATCTATTTCTTCCTGTTTATCATCGATTTATTTTTAAGTCTGTTGGCCACAAACTCTCAACATTCATTTAATAAAAATGTTTTTATTTTCACTTTATTTTTGAAGAATTTTTGCAACATATTGAATTCTAGATTGACATAATTTTTTTATTTTAACATTTTAAAATGTTGTTTTATTGTTTTCTGGAATGCATTGCTTATTTTAAAAATTTAGTGATGCCACTTGTTATATTTTTCCTGTATTTAATGCTTCTTATTTGGGTGCTTATAAAATTTTTCTCTTGTTTTTGAGTTTTTGCTATTTGACAGTGTTGTGTCTATTTTTGTGTTCACCCTAATTGTGATTTTGTGAGATTGTTGGATGCTAATTTTTAAAGCATTTTTACATATATATATCTCAGCTTAAGATTACCCTACAGGTCACTGAGGCCTTTTTGGTTTTTATTCTTTTATAGTTTGTGCTTCTGTTTGTATAGTTTTTATGGCTTGTCTTAATTTACTGATCTTTTCTTCAGCAGGGACCAATCTATAATTTTCTTTTTCCTTCCAGGTATTATATTGTTCAGTTTTAGAACAACTTTTTCCTGTTTATTGTATCCATTTTGTCTTTTAAATAATTGAATATAATTACTACAGCTATATCAAGGTCCTTGTCTCACAATGCTAACATTCATGTCATCTATGTGTGATCTCTGTGTCTGTGTCTATTGACTCTTTATTCTGTATTTTTCTCTGTTTATGAATACATCTAGTACTTTTGCTTATGTGCTAGACACTGTGGATGCTACATTGCTGAAAGCTAAATTGTATAATTCTTTTCTATTGTGATTTATTTATTTATATATTGATTTTTATTTCAAAACATTACCATTAAGTGTGTACAAGTGTTTTTGTTACATGGATACCCTGTATAATGCTTAAGTCAGGGCTTTTGTTGCACTAATAATCACAATAGAGTTGTGAGAGGTGAGAGGTGAGGATTCTGTTTTAGTCTTCTACATGTGGCTATCCAATTTTCCCAGCACCATTTATTGAATAAGAATTCTTTTCCCCAGTGTATGCTTTTGTTTGCTTTGTCAAAGATTAGATGGCTATATGAGAATCGTTTTATATCTGGATTCTCGGTTCTGTTCCATTGGTCTATGTCTCTGCTCTTGTGCCAGTACCATGCTGTTTTAGTTACTAGAGCCTTGTAGTATAGCTTGAAGTCTGATAAATTCATGCCTCCTAATTTGTTCTTTTTGCTTAAGATTGCTTTTGCTATACGGGGTCTTTTCTGGTTCCATAAGAAGTGTAGAATTATTTTTTCTAGGTCTGTGAAAAATGATGTTGATATTTTAATAGGGATTTCATTGAATCTGTTGATGACTTTGGGTAGTATAGACACTATCACGAGAGCAAACAGACAACCTACAGAATGAAAGAAAATATTTGCATGTGACGCCTCCAATAAAGGCTGATAACTAGACTCTATATAGAACTCAGGAAAATCTTTAGGAAAAAAATCAAAAAAACCCACTAGGAAGTGGGAAAACAACACAAACAGAAATTTTTCAAAAGAAGATAGACTAATGGCCAAAAACATATGAAAAAATGATCAACATCTCTAATCATCAGGGAAATGCAAATCAAAGCCACAATGAGATATCACTTATCTCCAGTGAGAATGGCCTTTATCCAAATGTCCCAGAACAATAAATGTTGGCATGGATGTGGAGAGATAGGAACACTCATACACTGCTGGTGGAACTATGAACTAGGAAAACCTCTGGAAAAAATAATATGGAGATCCCACAAAGAGCTACAAATAGAACTACTATTTGATCCAGCAATTCCATTACTGGGCATTTACCCAAAGGAAAAAAAGACATTCTATAAAAAAGACATCTGCATTTGAACGTTCATAGCAGCACAATCCACAATTGCAAAGATGTGGAAACAACTCAAGTGCCCATCAATACATGAATGGATTAATAAAATGTGATATATGTATACCATGGAGTTCTACTCAACCACAAAGAACAATGGTGATCTAGAACTTCTTGTATTACCCTGGATAGAGTTAGAGCCCATTCTACTAAGTATCACAAGAATGGAAAACCAAATGCTACATGTACTCACCATCAAATTGGAATTAACTGATCAACACTTAAGTGCACACATACTAGTAACATTCATTGGGTGTCGGGCAGGTGGGAAGGGAAAGGAGGGGATGGGTCTATTCATACCTAATTGGTGTGGTGTGCACTGTTTAGGGGATGGACTCACTTGAAGCTCTGACTCGGGTGGGGCAAAGGCAGTATATGAAACCTAAACATTTGTACTCCTGTCACATGCTGAAATAAAGAAAAAAAAGAAAGAAAGAGGTATTAAACCTCAAGGAGAATAACATATTTGGTCTAAGCCACCTGAATTGGTATCCAGTCTTCTAATTTTTGTTTTAGTCCTCTGTCTACTATGAAATATTGTTTCAAAAAAGACAAAATTCTTTGTTCTTTAAGTGTATATTTTCAGGAATTTTGGTTTTTAGTTTAAGCATATGATTTCTATTTACAAATTAAAATTTATCAGAGATCTAGTGTTGTTATATTATTATTTTTTTCTTATACTTTTCCTTTTTTGATTTTTCTTCTTTCTTTCACTCTGAGAAATTTGACCTTGGATATATCTAATGTCCTGGCTAACTTTTTAATAAATTATATGAAAACATGAATGACCACCATTTTTATTTCAATAAAAAATTTAATGTGAATATTAAAAATACAAATATGATTTCAGATTTTTGTAATATAATTATGATATCCAGAGATAAACATTTGATTCATTCTATTCTGATTGTATACTTACCACAGTTATAATTTAGTATTAATATGGTTATATTCACCACAATCCCACCACCATCTTTGACTCTAAGCCTCCTGAAGCAAGTGAATACTATGTCTGCCTTATTTCACCACCAGCGCTTACTATAATAGCAGTCTTTAAGCAGATGCTCCTTAAATATTTCTTGAAGATGAGAACAACAAATGCTGATGAGTTTATATCTGTAACTCTGTGTTAAATTCCAAAGATCACAATTCAAGAAGATGATGACAAATTAGAGACAGTGGAGGAAACGATTTGGATGGTAAAATGTGTGGAAAGAATGATTGAAATAATCAGAGAGAGCAGGAAAAATGGCAGATTAGGGGTGACCTCCTGGCTCTCTGCTCCCAGAGTAAGAGGTGAAGAACGTAGACAACTACTTGCTTTTCCTGCATCTATTGAGAGAATCATATGGTCTTTGTTCTTGCTTTTATTTATGACAAAAATATACACTGGAGAAAAGAATCTCTTTTCAATAAATGGTGCTGGGGAAACTGGATAGCTACATGCAGAAGAATGAAACTGGATCCCCACCTCTCACCTCTCACAAAAATCAATTCGAGATGGATAAGAGACTTAAACTTAAGATATGAAACCTTAAAAATTCCAGAAGAAGATGTTGGGAAGACCCTTTCAGACATCGGCCTAGGCAAAGAGTTTTTGAAGAAGACCCCCAGAGCAATCACTGCAGCAACAAAAATAAATAAATAGGATTCGATCAAATTAAAAGGCTTTTCATGGCCAATGAAACTACCATTAGAGCGAATAGACAGCCTACAGAATGGGAGAAAATATTTGCTCTCTACACATTCGATAAAGGGCTGATAACAAGAATCTATCTAGAACTTTAAAAAATCAACAAGAAAAAGTCAAACAACCCCATCAATAAATGGACAAAGGAAATGAACAGAAACTTTTCAAAAGAAGACAGAATCATGGCCAGCAAATGTATAAAAAAAATGCTCAACAACTCTAATTAGAGAAATGAAAATCAAAACCACAATGAGATATCACCTAAACCCAGTGAGATTGGCCTCTTTCAAAAAATCCCAAAACAGCAAATGCTGGCAAGAATGTGGAGAGATAGGAACACTCTTACCCTATTGGTGGGACTGCAAATTAGTGCAATCTCTGTGGAAAAGAATTTGGAGATACCCCAAAGAGCTAAAAATAGAAATATCATTCCATCCAGCAATAGCACTATTAGGCATCTACCCAAAAGAGCAAAAGATATTCTATAATAAA
>CAUYSK010116724.1:0-18221 GCA_963575035.1 Avahi laniger | reverse complement strand
GTTGTCCAATTAATTTCTTTCTAATTTTAGTAGAGACGGGGTCTCGCTCTTGCTCAGGCTGGTTTCGAACTCCTGAGCTCAAACAATCCGCCCGCCTCGGCCTCCCAGAGAGCTAGGATTACAGGTGTGAGCCACCACGCCTGGCCTTAAGTTAATTTTTGTGTATGGTTTAATGTAAGGGTCATGGTTCATTTTTTTTGTTTTGCATTTGAATATTGATTGTTCAAAAATTATTTCTTCAAAATAGTATCATTTCCCATTGAACTTCCTTGGCATCTTTGTTAAAATCAATTGACCATATACAAGTGGATCTATTTCTGTGGTCTCCTATTTGATTGATCCGTAAATCCATCTTTGCACCAATATCGCACTGCTTGGATTACCATACCTTAGAAGTAAACTTTAAAATCAGGTAATGTAAGTCCCCTGACTTTGTTCCTCTTTCTCAATATTGTGGGCTATACTAGTTCCTTTGTCATTTTTGTGCACATTTTAGAATAAGCTTTAAAGTTTTTACAAAAGTGCTAAAATTTGAGATGAGATTGCAATGAATTTATAGATCAACTAGGCTAGAATTGACATCTTAACAATAATTAGTCTTCTAATCTATGATATATATCTCTCCATTTATTTAGAGTTTTAATTTCTCTCAACAATATTTTATCATTTTTAGATTAAAATTCTTGCACATTTTTCTTAGTTTCTAATAATTAGTTTTAAATTTTATGCTTTTGTAGTCTATTTAAAATTTTTTCAATTTCAGTAGGATATGGCATATATAATTGAGGTTTTTATATTGACCTTGTTGTCTATAATCTTACTAAACTCACTTATTAGTTTTAATATTTTCTTTTGGTACGTTCTATATAGACAATCAAGTGTTCTGCAAATAAAGAAAATTTCGTTTTCTTCCTTTCCACTTTGTAAGCATTTTATTTTTGGTTCTTACTTGATTGCATTAACTAGCACCATCAGTACACGGTAGAATAGATGCAGTGGGAGGAAACGTTTCCTCCTTGTTCTGATCTTAAGGGTAAACCTCTATTCTTTACCGTGAAGGATGACATTAGTTTTATGTTTTTTTGAACGTACTCTTTATTAGTTTAAGGATGCTTCCTTTTATTCCTAGTTTGCTGGGAGTTTATTATTTTTATTGTGAATGGGCATTGAATTTTGTGAAATTATTTTTCTGCATATATTGAGCTGATGATATGTTTTTCTTTTTTAGTCTAGTCATAGGATGAATTACATCAATTGATTTTTAAATGTTCAATCAACTCTGCATTCCTGGAATAAATGTTTAGTCATAATGTATTATCTTTTTCATGTATTGTTGAATTCTATTTGCTGAATTTGCAAAAGAATATTTGCATCATTATTCTTAAGGGATATTGATATCTGGTTTTCTTGTAATGTCTTTTTCTGATTTTAGTATCAGGGTAATGCTAACCTTACAGAATGAGTTGGGAAATGTTCTTTTCCCTTCTTGAAAGAGTTTGTGTAGAATTGGTATTATTTCTTCCTTATGTATGTGGTAGAATGTTCCAGTGAAGTCATTTGGAGCTGAATATTTATGTATAAAAAGTTTCTTAAGGCAAAATTCAATTTCTAGAATATAGGGTATTCAGGTTATCAATTTCTTTTGAGTAGTGTATGTATTTTAAGTAATTTTTCTGTTTCACCTAAGTTGTTAACTTTGTTAGCATAAATATGTTTACAATCTTTGCTTATTTTTTTAATACCTGTAGTGTCTTTCTTCATGTCCTCATTTTATTAACAATATTGGCAAATTGTGTCTTCTGTCTTTTTTTCCTGATCAATCTAGTTAGAGATTTATCAATTTCATTGATCCTATCAAAAAACCAGTTTTGGTTTCATTGATGTTCTCTATTGTTTTTATATTTTCAATTTCAATGATTTTTAAGTTTCCTTTATTATTTCTCTCTATGCTTAATTTAGGACTAATTTGTTCTTTCTTTTCTAGTTTTATAAGGTGGAACCTTAAATCACTGATGTGAAACCTTTTCTCTTTTTTAACATGAGCATTCAAAGATGTAAATTTCCCTCTAAATCCTGCCTTAGCTCTATTTACAGATTTTGATGTGTTGAATTTTTATTTTTATTCAGTTTCATGTACTTTCTAATTTTTCTTTTCGTATTGACCCACAGATATTTAGGAGTGTGTTTGATTTCCAAATAATGGGTATTTTAAAGATATCTTTCTATTATTGATTTCTAGTTTAATTTGTTATAATCAGAGAATATAAATTGTATTATTTCAATACTTATAAATCTATTGAAACTTCTTTTCTGGTCCAGCACATGATACATATTGCTCAGTGTTTCATGTGTACTTACGAAGAATGTGTGCTATGATTTTATTGTATGGAGTGCTGAATAAATTCCAGTTAAGACCAATATACTGTACAGGTCTTCTACATCCTTTTAAGTTTCTGTGTATTTGCTCTGTCAAACATTGAAAGAGATATCTTAAAATCTCCACGTATAATTGTAGATTTGTCTATTTATCCTTTCAGTCTAACAGTCTTTCTTTCGTGCATATTGAATCTCTATTATTAGGTGCATACACATTGAGAATTGTTATCCCCTTTTGGAGAATTTGTTAAGTTATCATTAGACAATGTTTTTTTATATTCCTGGCTATAGTCCTTGTTCTGAAATATTAATATAGGCAGTAGTAAAGCAAATGTTCTGTGTGTTTGGGAAACTTTTGTCTGAGTACTTTTGATTAAAAGAGAGGAGTAATTATTACAGACTGTCATCTTTTTTCATTTAGTTACATAAGTCAGCTCTTGGGACTATTATCTGCCACTGACTCTGAGTTCACCCTGCTTAGATACAAAGGTCTACTGTATTTTGTAATCTCTCTTGGTCATCATCTTCAGTAATATTTTATTCCTTTCATGATGGTTGGACATGTTTACACATTTAAATTTTTTTTGCATTTCAGCTCTTGAATGTTTAAAGCAACAATGCAAGCAAAATTATGAGGAAAATTTAGTGCCCTGGAATCTGGGAAAATGACCTGTGAGTTACAAACTGACGACAATGGTTGGATTAGGCTTTAAAAAAATAAAGATTCGGAGTCATTTCATATTTTTGGAATGTAAAACATAAGCCATAGTTTCAAATTAATTTTTTCTTATCATAAAGAACATATATACATGGCAGAAAAGATTTTAAAATACCCATAAATAAAGGAGACAAACTCATAAATAAGAATTTTCTTTTTACTAAAAGTATTCAAAATTTATCTTAAAATGTACATAGACATGTAATTTTTACAATTCATAAATATAGTCATATCAAGTTTATTGTTTTTCTGGCATATTTATTGTCTTTTGGAACCCCTCCCTTTCTCCATATGCCCACCAAAATAATCCCTATTCTTTGTAAAAATGTATTATTTAGTTTAGATATAATTTAATTTAATTTAATTATTTCACAAATTATAATTGCATATAATTATACACAGTGGGTACACAGTGATGTTGTGATATATGTATTTACTGTGGAATGAATGAATCAAGCTAATTAACACATCCATCACCTTAAATACTTATCATTTATTCTTCGTGTCTAACTGCAACTTTGTACACTTTGACTTACATCTCCTATGTTACAGGATCAAAGTTACTTAGTAAGTGGAAGAACTGAAATTTGCATTTTGGTTCATAACTACATATTTTAAAACTAAAAAATACTATATATTACATAATGGTATTTGATTATTAATACATAGATATTTGTTGTAATGTCACTATATGCCAGGTAGTGCTCTAGGAAATTTCTTCTCCCTAACTTCTGTATCTAACCCATCATCACTAAGTACCATTAATCTTATCTCCTAAATATCTCTCAAATTCTTTCCTTTCTTCCCTTGTCCAGTGGCAACAACCTAGTTCAAGCCACAGTCTCATTTGCCATTGAGGTTATAGCAACAGTCTCCTGATGGGAATACCAGCACCCATTCTTGGGTCCGTCCAATCCATTCTCTGCTCCGCAGTCAGAGTGATCTTTGAAAGCAAAAATCTGCTCATATCACTTGTTGTGTGAAATCCTTTAATGACTGTAGGATAAATATCCAAATCTGAATGTCTAGACCTTTAACTAATTCCAGTCTTCAACTAATTTCTTGAATTTTTTCTCTTAGTGCTCCAATCACACTGAATCTCCTTCGGTTCCTTGAATCTTCTCTAGAGCCTTGACTTCAGCTGTTCCTTAAGCTGGAGTATGTCCCTCCCTTTATGTCCATTAATTATCTCCCAGTCTCAGGTCTCCCCTTAGGAGACCCTTCCTTGCTCTGGTTGTCTCAACTGGGTCAATTTCCCATTATAGGCTTTCATAAAAGTTAACTTTCCTTTGTAGCATTTGCCAGAGTTCAATTTTATGTGTGACCATTTGATTAACATCTCTTTTTCCCGGTTAGCTGTAAGAGACATGAATGAACTCACATGTCTGGTTTTACTCACCATTGCAATTCTAGAAGTAGTACTACAATACTATTTGTTGAATCAATAGACGGTGAAATGTTTGTGTGGGAACAAGTGACATGAAAACTGAAGAGCTGAAGCTCCCTGGGGCAGATGAAGGCTCACAATGGGTGGAGAAGCTGCATGCCACCTGCCGTCTCAGCTTGGGTCTGGTGATGGAGAACAACCCTGACGGGGCTGGCAGCCCAGTGCTTTGTTTTCAAGAAGTTCCCCATTCACTGGCAGTAGCAGCTTTTGGGTCGATGAGGGTAGAGAAGCTCTTTAGCAGCTCAGAGTCTGCTAACTACCAGAGCTGTGAGGGAGGAGAAACAAAACCCCTCCCTACCCTTTCCTTGGGACTCCAAGTTTCTCAGAGCTTGATCTCTGCCAAAATCTTGCTCCTTCTTGTTCTGCTCGGCAACTTCTTCCCATGGAATCTCCAGTAGGTTCTGGCACTTTTCCCTCAGAATTACACATGAGCTATGTTTTTTTCTTTTTTCCGTCTGAAGCTTTTCTTTCTTTCTGAGATGATCTGGCAACCGATGTCTGTAGTCAGCCATCTTGCCCTATCCTCAGATATTTATTCCCTAGAAAGAGATGTGCCATGATTCAAGTCCTCAATAAACATAGATCCTTGCTGGGAGAAGGAGAACTTACCAGATGTTTGATTACATAACAAGGCAAGAGATGTCACCAGTGAGTAACTAAGTGCCAGCCCTTAGCATTGACCTGTCACAGTTACACAGTGAATTCTTGTTGAATGAATGAAAATGAGACATCGAAACTGTAAATGCTCCTGGAATTCAGAACAAGAAGGTCCTGGCTACAATGACTAAGAAAAATTGGCCAGATCACTTTTTTGTGTCTTTAAGGGTACAGCTTGACATATCACTTCCTCCTTTCATCCTTTCTTGGCATCAAAATGCAAGTTGAGCACTGAAGATTGCTTTCCTCACTTTTGGAGACTTTATGACCATGTTATACTTACAATTACTGGTAGATACATGTGGGTGCTAACAAAAAGGGTTTGTTTTCTTTTGTTTTGAGAAGTTGCTATAAAGAACCTTAACAATAGAACCTAAGGGTCTTTTCGTAAGTTAAATAGTAGGAGAAAAGCTGTTCTTGCCCAAACACCTCCTTCCTAGAAGATTGTGTATCGTGGTCATAAGAAGAGTTGATAAGTACTGGGCCAGAATGAAAATTGTAAGCATGCAGTAATGATAAGCATCCAGTATGGTTAGGACTTGATTCAGTCAAACCTTTCACTGGCATGTACACTAGAAAATTCTATGTGGAACTTGGCCTGTCTTGAAACTTCCCTCCCTCTCATTTATGCCTAGCATCTTCAATGACATTTTTGAAATCTCCTTGGAATTTAGCGGGTGCATGTGACATCTACTCCTTAGGCCAAACCCTCCACCTTGATGTCAAAAGAATTACTTTGGAGTCTGTGTTCCTAGTCATTATGGTCCCAACCTTTACTAGCACTCTAATATATGTTGCTTAGAATGAGAATAAGATCCATACTGGAATATACATTTACAACAACGAGTTAACCAGTCGTTTAGGTCATTGTGTATTTTGAGGTTTAATTTATTTCACATTGAAGTAATACGTTGATGTTCCATTCAGTTTGACTTTTATTTTCATTAAATCAGATTGCAAGGTGGGGTTTCAGAGTCCTTTCTCCCTTTATGTTTGAATAGCATGAAAAGATACTATCTACCCTTTCTTTGAGCAAAAGAGAAAGCCGACTAAAGATGGTCGGAGACCAGCTTGCCAGGTAGCAATTTGGAGGAGCTGAAAATTATGTCACATATCTGTGAAGCTTTTACTGCTCTGGCCTTAAAACTTCCTATCACCTCAAGCCCTTCTGCTCCTCTGTTATGGCCAAATAGATTGCCCATAGTTAGACCCAATTAGCTCCCAAAGAGGACATATTTTCTCTCTCTTACCCATTCATATAGCTCCCCAACCCCAAGATGAGTAGAGTTGCCCCCCTCCCCTCTGACATTTGTTTCCATGGAAACCCAACAGGGAACAGGAAGGAGAGTCCAAAATTATGCCGCTTGCGGGAGGCAGAATCCATTAGGCCAGTACATGTGACTATGAGTTCCTTCACATGGTTATTTTAAAGTAATGAACCTAAGCCTTCCTAGGGTCTGATTCATGCTTTTAAAAGGTAATAAGAGAACACTTTCTGAGAAAGAGGTTATCCTTAGTTTATGTTCATAAGTAAAGGTAGATTTTCAGATCATGCACTGGGAGATGAGGCCCTGTCACCCTGCTATCATTTGAAAACTGACATTAACTTAAGGCTCTGGCTTGATGGGGCGTATGCAGAGACACACAAAGAGTTCCAGAGGCTTACTGGTTTTCTGCCTGATTTGTCCTCCTTCCTAAGATACTTCGCTATCCCTGTTCTTGGAGCCAAATCGTGATAGATACAGAACAGTGTGGAGTGAGTGTCACATATGGTAAAGATTGTAAAGGCAAGAAAGTGACTAGCATTCTTTGAAGGTCTGCTATTTCCTAGGCCCTCTGATAGGAAATTTTATTTTATTTTATTTTATTTATTTTATTTTATTTATTTATTTTATTTATTTATTTTATTTATTTATTTTATTTTATTTTATTTATACGTGCACACAGACACAGACACACACACTTGAAACTTGACAGCAACATTTTGAAGTAAGTATTGTCTCTAGGCAGAGCTAACTTCTGCTAATATTTTTGGTATTTGTAATTCTAAACTATTTGTATTTTTCTACTTGTATGTATGTTTGTGTGTATGTACAGCTACATAGACATATGTTATATAAAGTTTATAAGAATTGGATCATACTATTATAACATCTTTCTACTTAAAAAAATGGCAGCCTAGTATTTCATCATACTAACACATCAAAGGTTATTTGCCAGTCTTTCATTCTTGGTCATTTAGGTTGAAAAATATCCTATTGTATGTGCCACCATTGATTTATTTAACCACATCTTCTTTGTTGATATTTAGTGATTGTTTTCCATGACACACTAGTGTGATGAACATTTTTTAATCAATCTTGTGTGCCTTTAATAATTTCAATAGGGCAATTACTAGAAGTGGAATTGTCAGATTAAAGGGCATGAATATTTTTTAATGATACTTCATATGCATTGCTAAGGTGGCCTGAGGAAGGATTCTAAGCGTGTTACACTTTTCCTAGAAGTATATGATAGTCCCTTTCCCAACATTCTTGCTAAACTAGGTACTTTTATTCCTAATCTTTATCAACCTGATAGACAAAAGATAATATTTCATTTTAATTTAAATTTTATGGTTTGAGTTTTAAGAATGTTTTTTAAAAATTTTATTTTATTTTATTTTTTTCTAGAGGCAGGATCTCACTCTGTTACCCAGGCTGGAGTGCAATAGCATGATCATAGCTCACTGTAACTTCAAATTCCTGGGCTGCAATGATACTCCTGCCTTAGCCTTCTGAGTAGTTGGAACTACAGGAATGTACCGCCATACTCAGGTAATTTTTAAATTTATTTTCTAGAGAATAGGTCTCACTATGTCCAGGCTGGTCTTGAACTCCTGGCCTCAAGCAATCCTCCCACTTCAGCCTCCCAAGTGCTGGGATTATCAGCATGAGCCACTGGCCGGGCCTGAGTTTTAAGAATCTTAATACTTTATCTTGAGTAAAATTTATTGGCCAAGAAAAACAGAACTTCATTTTTACTAAAACAAGAAAAGTTAAGGATGATCATGTTAATACCCAGGACATATTTTTGAAACAATTTAAAATCAAGTAAATTGATTACAGCTTTATTTTAGCTGCTCATAGCATTTAGGGAATCTTTTCCCCTGTCTAATCATGCTGTGTACAATTGCATAAAGACACAGCAGGAGATAGACATTTTTTGAAAAAATATTCTGAAGCCAGATTGAAAAGGTATCTCTTATGATCCATGTCACTTTGATTTCATGTGGTAATTATTTTTGCAGGCATTTACACATAATTTGAACGTTGCTTTTCACAGGAACCACCTTTTTTTCTGGGTATCATAAAACTATGCATTGGAAAATACAAATGGGAGGACAATTTTGAGTTGTTGAATAAAATTTCCTTGAAAATTGAAAGATTGCCAGAACTAAAAAATCCTCTTTTTAATTAACAGTTGTCTACTTGCTTTTTTTTTTTAATAAAAAATCTTACGACGTGAGGAACATGCACACAATTTGGACAATGGTATACAATGATAAAAGTAGCATACTAGCTGGAGGGAAGTTTGAGTCTTAACTGAGGATTCAATCAATAAGAAGCTGTATAACTTAGCCAGATAATCGCTTCCCTGGTCTTCAACTTCATAATCTATGAAATGAAAGAGATGGACTAGACAATGTTTATAGCCCTTTTGCAAACCTAATATTTAGCCCTACATTTTTTCTGAGAGGGAGGACTATCTTAATGATTAATTTTTGCATAAGTAACCAAAGTAACTACAAATCTAATATGTTCCATTGAATTGGGCAGAGAGAGCATATCTTATACTGTGTATCTACTGTTCTGAATTATTAATTTAAAAGTTGGAAGGAAAGTCTCCTGAATTTGCATGTTGATTCTTTGCCAGGATGGAGGTATATACTTCAGGTATCAGTTGTTTGAGGTTTTAGATGTGCCTGGAATTTTAGTTGTGTGTTGGAAATACACAGTATTTTTTGTGTGTTTAACAGTCAGCAAGCAGAATGGACTGTGATAACTAACTTTTTCCCTGCTCGGCATATTTTCTGGTTTCTGGGGGGATACCCTTCCCTACTCCTTCTAGTTCTGGGGACTGTCAATCAATGTCTGCTCCCCCTACCTGCACTTCACCCAAATCCACTCACCGAATGGCAGGTCACTGAAGCTCAGCCAGTTAAGGGTCCACTCTGGGACTCTTCTGGGGCAGCTGGAGGGAAGGATTCCCTCTTCTCTTGGTATTTCAAGTTAAAATTTGTTGGGCTGACATTGCCAATGGCCATCATTCCCAACATGTGGAAATAGCCTGTCTGTAGGAAGAGGGAATCAGTCCAACCTAGAAAGAGAATTAAAAATGAGTAGACATGAGTGACTCTGATGACATTGGTTGTATCCCTGAATCCTGTAGTATATACATGATTCACTGATCCTTTTTTGAAATATAAGCTTGTTTGAGTTGTTTTCCAATGTTAGCTGTTGAAAGAATCCTAATACAGCAAGTAAGAGGGAAATTAAAAGCAAAAACAGAACTATCTCCAAATATTTTTTAAAAGAGGCCTGTTTAGGTCATACATGCGTTCTAATAAATACTCAGTGAAAAATAATTTTATGATTGTCGTTCAAGTAAAGGGCTTTGGGTTGTTAGTTTAGACTAGAGGAATGCTTATCAAATTCTGGGTCAAAACTACTAACAAAATGTTAGGTATCATTATAAATCTGCAGAGAATTAAAAACTACATGGAAGTATTGCACATTTGTAACAGCTTTTGACATGGGCACATTTGGAATAATGGTGTATTGGTTAAGAATCCTAAAAAGAAAACTGAGAGAACTGTGTCGAAGTCTCGGTTTTATATTTAAAGGTGTGTGGCCTTGGGAAAATGACTTTCTTTGGAATGCAGCGTCCTCTTCTGCGAAATGAGGTGATTGGAATTCATTGCTCACGGAGTCCTTGAAAGTTCAGAAAGTTCAGAAACTCTCTCATCTCCTTTCACCCCTTCCCCTCTCATCTCTGCTTTTTCTTCTGCTATGCTTTGTAGTTCTGATGTTTCAGGTCATGAAGGACATAACTGAGCTGAAGAATTTACAGGTCACATGATTAAGGCAATAAAAACACAAAAGTAAGCAATTCTTCAAATTGGAATATACTTTGAGAAGGACCAGATCAACAAGGTTGAATGTATTTTGTTGTTCACCAAATAATTTTCCTCTTGATTCTGAGCACGTGCTTAGATTATATTTCTGGCTACACTTGCAGTGAGATGTGATCTAATGAATGATTTCTTGCCAATAAGATGTGAGAATAAATTATGTATGCCACCTGTAGGCCTGAGCCCTAAACTTCCCACTCAGTCCCCCACAGTCACTCTCTTCCTTTGTCTACTTATTGAATGACGAGGAGTTGGTGGTGGACTCCAAGTGATATCAGGATAGATGGAAAGAGCCTGGGTCACTGAATGACTGTATGGAGCAGAGCCATGGGACTGTTGAGTCTAATTTATTTATTTATCTTCCCTTTATTTATTTATTCATTTTCATAACATGGGCCAACATAGCCTTTCACCAAAATAACACCAATAGTTTTCCCAACAAAAGATTGTGAAAAGCTGGACTAACATGAGTTTCTCTTTTCCCAGGCTATCTTTGATATTTATTCCAAAACACCTTATTTAACCTAATTTGATCTCTTCCTTCATTATAAAATAGAGTTAATAATATCACACGTTTTAGAAAAGTTATTAGTTCTAAGCTACAGAAACTGACTCTAGTGCAGGATTTCTCAGCCTCAGTGATATTGACAGTTTAGATGAGATAATTCTTTGTGATGTGGAGCTGTTCTGAGGACTGTGCAACGTTTCACAGAGTCCCTGGCTTCTAGTAACTTCTGGGGATAGGATGCTTGGTCGAATGGACTGAACCTGACTCAGTGTTTTATTTTTTATTTTATTTTTTGTCTACTTAAAGAAAATGTAACGTGAAGCAGTAGAATATGGGTTTGGGAATAGTAACTGTATTTTTCATTTTGTACCAGGACATTTGGCATTATGTACATATTGCAGCCATCACAAATTCCAGAAACTCAACAACCCTTTATTTGTTTTATCCATCACTGCAGTTCTGATGTCTGTTTTGTCTTTGTTAATCTTCCTGAAGAGAGCTCCCAGAGTCTGTGAACTCCTCCTAAAAACTTCATTGACTCTTTTGTCTTCCCTCTGCAGCAATGGGATAAATGTTCTCTTGAATAGCAGGGATTATTAATGGCAAAGGTTTCCTCAATGTCGATTTGTCCACAGAGGGAAGTACAACTCCAAGGGCATGTCCTTCTCTGGTTGCCAGACCCAACTCCCATTAGCAGTAACGAGCACTACGTGTGTGGCTGTTGCCTTTTCTGGGCCGTTGTAGCAAAGAGAGAAGCTTTTTGTCATCCATCACATCACCATCAACCCTTGCTCACCTACTTCCTTTTTCTCTAAATAGCTTCCCAAACAAGGAAGTGGAAACATTCCATTGTTTATCTCTGGCCAAAATGTTCTTTTCAATAAGTTATAAAATCTTCCAAAGCTGAAAGGCAGAGTTTGTTCTCCCTGGACACTGGACCATGCTAAAGGACTTGGCCTCAAGGGAAGGTCAAATTTTGATCATTGATGAGGTTGACTGTAACCTCTTGAAGCTCAGGAACCTTGACTTCTTTGGATCCAAGACAGTACTTGGCATCCTACGAGGCAAATAGTACATGATCTGTAATTATAGCCAGGTGCTTGCTGTGCCCTTGCAGCTATGGTAGAAACAAGACTGTCTGTGGACAGCAAAGGCAGTATAGCTACCTGGGGCTTGCATGCAATGAGCAGAGGCCAGGGACACTGTGAAACGTTGCACAGTCCTCAGAACAGCTCCACAGCACAAAGAATTATCTCGCCTAAACTGTCAATATCACTGAGGCTGAGAAATCCTGCACTAGAGTCAGTTTCTGTAGCTTAGAACTAAGAACTTTTCTAAAACGTGTGATATTATTAACTCTATTTTATAATGAAGGAAGAGATCGAATTAGGTTAAATAAGGCGTTTTGGAATAAATACCAAAGATAGCCTGGGAAAAGAGAAATTCATGTTAGTCCAGCTTTTCACAATCTTTTGTTAGGAAAACTATTGGTGTTCTTGACAAAAAGCACAGTTTGACTTTGTGATGGCTTTGTAATATGTCAACTTAGCTAGAGTGACCTACATTTCCCCAAATTCCTATTTCTTATATGTTTCTGGACAGGGTTGAACAAATGATATGTTCTTGGGTGAGACATGGAGGGAGGATGTGAGGCAGCTGCTGTTTTTTAGCTCACACATGTTATCACTGACTTATGGCCATATAATTTATTGTCCATTTTGGGACCCTCTTGAGAATGGAAGGAGGAGTATGATTAATAATTATGCTGGGACAGTAGGCACAGATGTCACCTTACTCATGAGGCCGTGTGGCCTGTCACGAAATAGACCACTGTCTTATGCCAAACCCACCTTATCAGGGACAGAGGTATTTTTACATATTTAGAGTCACACAGTATATTTTGTTGCATCTGGGTGTTTTTGTCATTTAACATTGTATCATATTTTCTATATTTCTGTAGTCCTATATATCTCATTTCAAAAGTAGTTGCATATAATTACATTGGGGTACTTTTTGAATCTCCTTACCTTCCATATAACATCTTCCTTCTTTTGGATTATTTTTATGGAATAATGATCAGAAATGAGTTAATTGTATTAAAGGGTAAATAGATATTTATACCTTTTCCTAATGAATGTATGTATCAAATTATTCATGGAATAAAAGATACAATGGGCTTTATTTGCTCTCTGCCTGCTTCTTCACTTCCATCTCTCATCACTCTACAATATGCCTTAGAGTCCCACTGAAATTGTTGCAGTTCCAAGAATTTGACATCTTGTTTCATTTCTTTATATGTATTTTCCATGTAATTTATTCTGTTTGCAATATTCTTTAACTCTTATTATGTTCAGAGAAATCTAACTCATCTTTCTAAATTAATCTCTAGTATCATCTCTGTGATGGCTTCTCTAATCGCTACGTATTCTAAACTGTCTCGCTAGCTAAGAGGAACTAAATTTGTCCCACTCTGGTCTGATAGTAATTCATGTAGTCCTCATGCATAATATCAACCACTTTATTTATTCATTTGTTTGTTTTCCTGTTGGACAGGGAACATCTTGAGGGCAGGTATCCTATGTTTTTCATCTTTGAGTCATATTGCTTTTAGAGGCACTGAATACATTAATGATATTCTTTTTTGCTTCCTGCCCTTACAGTATGATAGTCTAATTCTTTCTTTCCACATTGATTTTTTTCCTCTGATAACATTCTTTTACAACAAGAATCAATGAAAAACAGAATTTGTCAGAATTCTTATGTTTGTAGGGCACAAACATATAGCAATAATATAAACCGTGAAGTAGCATTTTAATGTTTCCCAATGTATTGAATTGGTCTTAGTTTATCTGATACTTCATGACCTGATGAAGCCTGACAATTCTAGAAAAAATAGTATTTAAAAATGCCCAAACCGCAATGTTGAATAGAAATGGGGAGAGGGAACATCTTTGTCTTGTTCCTGATTTTAGGACTAAAGTATTTAACTTTAAGTATGATGGTAGCTGTAGGTTTTTCTAAGATGCCCTTTATCATTTTGATGGAGTGTCCTATTCTTAGTTAGTTGAATGTTTTTAACATGAAGAGTTTGGGTTTAGTCAAATGCTTTTTCTTCATCTTTTAGATCATTATGTGGATTTTGTTTTTATTCTATTAACATGGCATGTTATATTAATTGATTTTTGGATGTTAAACTAACCTTGCATTCTCACTTAGTCATGATGTACAATCATTTTAACATGCCGCTGAATTTGGTTTGCTAGGATTTTGTTGAGGATTTTTGTGTCTATATCCATGTGGGATATTAATTTGTAGTTTATTTTCCTTACAGTGTCTTTGTCTGGTTTGGATATCAAGTTAATAGTAGCTCATACAATGAATGAAAAAATGGTTTTTTCCACTTCTATTTTTTTAGAAGAGTTTGCGAAGGATTGGTGTTAATTATTCCTTAAATGTTTGGCAAAACTCATCAACGAAATCATCTTCACTGGGATTTTCTTTGTTTGAAGGTTTTTGATTACTAATTCAATCTTTTTATTTGTTATAGGTTTATTCAGTTTTCTATTTCTTCTTGAGTCTGTTTTGGCAGTTTGTGTGTTTCTAGGATTTGCCAATATCATTTAGGTTATCTAACTTGTTATCATTCTAGCTCTGTAATGTTTATAGTAATGTACCCATTTGCATCCTTGATTTTAGGAATTTGAGTATTATCTTTTCTTCTTGGTCAATCTAGATAAAGTTTTGTAAATTCTGTTAATGTTTTTAAAGAAAGAAATTTTGGTTTTGTGTATTCTGTATTCTTTAAAAATTCTCTATTTTGTTTGTCTCCTTTCTAATCTTTATCCTTTCATTCTTTCTGCTTCCTTTGGATTTTCTTTGCCATTCTTTTTCCAATTACTTAAGGTAGAAGGCTAGTTATTAACTTTAAATCTTCCTTTAGAATATAGTCATTTATAGCTATAAATTTCTCTCTGAGCACTGCTTTCACTGCACCCCATAAGTTTTGAAATGCTGTGTTTCTCTTTTTATATATTTTGAAGCATTTTCTAATTTTCCTTTGATTTCTTCTTTGACACATTGATCACCTAAGAATGTGTTGTTTAATTTGCACAAATTTTTGCATTTTCCAGATTTCATTTTTTATTCATTTCTAGTTTCGTTCAATTATCATTGGAGAATATATTTCATATTATTTCAGTCTTTTTAAATTTATTGAGACTAGTTTTATCACCTAACATATAGTTTGTGCTGGTGAATATTCTGTGTGCTCTTGAGAAGAAGAGTGAATTAAGAAAGAACAAAGAGAAAGCCACAATGTCTTTTGTGACCTTGCCTAGGACATTATGTTCCATCATTTCTGCAATATTCTATTGGTTATATACTGAATGCTTATTCAAAGTGGGAAAGATCATAGAAATGCATGAATACTAGGAAGTGAGAATCATTTGGGGTTCTGTCAAAGCCTGACACCAAAGTCTTCTCTCTTGTTCCCAGTGATTCACAACTGTCACATGTGCAAAATACACTCACCTTCTTATAAGGTCCCCAAAAGTCTGCTCCTATTACAATATCACCCTAAGTCCAGAATCTCCTTATCATTTAGATGGTCCAGGTATGAACAGGGCTTCCAGAGTGTTCCTTAAGAACATTTCCTTGAGTACAGTTTCTCTCAAGCTAAAGAACTGTGAACTAAAAACACAAGTCCCAGCAGGGCAGACTAGAAGCAGCCTGCACTTGCGGCTGTCAGGGAGAGGATCAAAGGTTGTGGGTAGAGGTTTACCTGCAGATGGACCCTGTCAGAGACAGAATTGTGCATCATCAATCAGAGAAGCAACTGGAGACACTCAAAGTGAAGAGGAGAGAGGTGGAGTGACCAGTTTGGCAAGATCAGAAGGTACCTGGGGAAGCATCCACATGTGAGGAGGCACTCATCTCTCTGGCTCCACCAGCTGCAGTGACCTACAGTCCTGTGACCCACCCTGGTGCCAACCAAGAGCCTCTGACCTGTCCGGGTGTCTGCCAAGGCCCTACAACCAACCCCATTTCCAGCTGTGGTCCTGTGATGTTCCCAGGTGCCTATTAAGAGCCCGTGACCCACCCAGGAGCCCTCCAAGAGCTCACAACCTGCCCACACATCTGCCTACATCTCATGACACGCCCAGGTGCCAGCCAATAAAAACTTACCTATGGGTAAAATGAACACTCTTCTGCTGACAAGCACACCAGTAGCCCTGAGTTAAGCATTATATAAGGTATTTATGTAATAAAGACACTTGTACCCCCTTAATGTTTCGAAATAAAAATTAAAAAATAGAACACATGTTATCTTTTCCACACACACCCACACACAATTGCAGGACTCCCATAAAATAGTTGCTATAAATATTGCTGTTCAAAAAGGGAGAAATGTGAGGCACCTAAGAGTCATTAATCGCTAGCCATTCTGAAATTCATCAGGTTACAAGTGGTAATTTCTCATGGTTCTGGGCTTTGCCTTCTAGGCTCTGGTTTCTATTCTCTAAGTTATTCTTTCTTTTTTCATGAAAGATGGCCATATTTTCATATTTGTCATTTTCTCAGGGGTTCTAAAGACCTTTTTTCATTTTGTGTGTATCTGCTGCTTTTAATGCAAGCCAGTGGTATTTCTGCTAATACATTTTTCTTAAAGACTTTGGAACTCTATTGGAATCTTATTGGGGTTCATTTCACTAGACAAAAGTTATTCCTACAAATCTCTTTAACATAACATCCTCTTCTTTTTAGGCTTTTGCTGAGACTGTTGTGGGATAATAGTCTTAAATTGTTTTGAAGCTCTATTGTTTCACTACATGAGGTATCCTTAGATATTTCTAAAGTCTTCATCAAACTAAAGGAGCATGCACAAAAAGGAGCATCTTAGAAACTAGTCAGAGGTTGGGGGATGGGGAATTCTCTCCTTAGCATAAGTCAGAATTATTGTGTCTCAGGTTTCTACCATGTATAACTTGTGAGGCTTAATTAGTCTTGCTCCTACCAAAACAGAAAGCTTCCTAAGTGGAAAAGAGAAAAGGCCCTCCTTGTTAGCACCCACATCTCTCTGCTGGATGTTGTTGTGATACACATGTCCAGGCATAGCTGAAAGTCTGCTGAAATTATAAAAATTGAATAATGCATGATACAATGCTGCGCTCCAGAATTTGTCTTATTATCTAAATTTTACACACTTTAATATGCCTCCCAAGAAGATGTCTTGTTTATTAAGTATCACGAGAAAATGAAAGAGAAACAAGAATGGCAGAGTAAAGAAAATGATTTTGCCAGATTATTTCAATGCTTTGGTACATGAATTTGAATTAGTTAAGTGAATCTATTTCAGTATAAATTTTATTTAGAGAAAAGTCTGTTTCTCCCCGCCCAACTAAATAAATATTAGACATTAGTGTGAAATAGCAACAAATGATTAACTACTGAGAGTGCCTGCTTGTCATGGTGTGAACCTGCATAAAAATCTAATAATTAAGCAGTAAAACAATGGAACGAAGTATTGTGCACTTGGTCCTATACATTAAGTAAGTTGTAAATCATGCCTATGGTCGCTAGCAGCAAAGATACCACTCAAGACTTTCCTTAGAAAACTGCTTGCTATGGACTGAATGTTTGTGTCCACCTAAAATCCATACATTGAAATCCTAATCTTCATTGTGACAGTTTTAGGAGAAGGACTTTCCTTGGTAATTATGTTATGAGGCTGGAGTCTTCATGATGGCATTAGTGCTCTTACAGGAGGAGACATTCGAGAGTCTGTATCCCTCATTCTCTGATCTATAAGCATACAATGAGAAGATTGCTGTCTGCAAACAGCAAAAGTGCTCTCACCAGACACCATATCTGCCTGTGCCTTGCCCTTGGAATTCTCAGACTCCAGAACTGTAAGAAATAAATGTTCATTATTTAAGCCACCCAGTCTATGGTATTCTGTTATAGAAGCCCAAACTGACTATGACACTGTTTCTTCTCATGTGAATACATTAAAGAATTTTGTGTTTTTTTCTAAAGGTTTTAAATAAAATTATTCACCTATGTGTTTTGTATTCTTATTCATTTAAGACTAATTATTTATATGCCTCTGATGTACATGATTTTTCTAACCAATTGTGAATTTTACCTTTAAGAAAGAAATGAGCTGATATATTCATATATTCAAAATGAATATACTTTTTTTTATTGTTTTTTTTTTTTTTATTTCAGCATAATATGAGGGTACAGATGTTTAGGTTACGTGTGTTGCCCTTGCCCCCCCTCCCCCCCTCAGTCCAGGTTTCAAATATGTCCATCCCATTGCGTGGTGCACATTGCACTCTTT
>CAUYSK010116720.1:0-46009 GCA_963575035.1 Avahi laniger | reverse complement strand
GTTTTTTAAATTTAGCTCCCACATATCAGTGAGAACATATGAGATTTTTCTTTCTGTGCTTGACTTATTTCACTTAACATAGTGTTCTCCAGTTCCATCCATGTTGCAGCAAGTGGCAGGATTTCATTCTTTTTTATGAAAATATAATATAATATTCCATGTGTGTATGTACCACAATTTCTTTAGCCATTCATCTGTTCATGGACACTTAAGTTGATTCCAAATCTTGGCTATTGTGAATAGTGCTGCAATAAACATGGGAATTCAGGTATCTTTTTGAAACATTGTATTCTCTTCCTTTGGATATATACCCAGCCATGAGATTACTGGGTCATATGGTAATTCTGTTTTTTAGTTATTTCAGGAACCTCCACAATGATCTCCCTAGTGGTTGCACTAATTGACTTTTCCACTAACAGTGTATGAGTGTTCTCCTTTTCCACATCCTCACCAGCATTTGTTATCACCTGTCTTTTTGATAAAAGCCTGTGGTAACCTTTAACTGGGGTGAGATGATATCTCATTGTAGGTTTGATTTGCATTCTTCTGATGACTAATGATGTTAGCATTTTCTCATGTATCTATTGACCATTTTCATGTCTTCTTTTGAAACATGTCTATTTAAATCCTTTCCCATTTTTATCAGATTATTTGTTTGCTATTGAATTATTTGAGCTCCTTATATATTCTAGTTATTAATGCCTTATCAGATGTGTATGTTTGCAAATATTTTCTCACATTCTGTGGGTTTTCTCTTCACTGCACGTTGTACTTTTGGTTCTGGTGGTTATATAGCAAGTAAGTGGCATGATATTTGATTTAAAAAAACATGCTCAGGTGGGGATTTTTTCCTCATATATCAAGAAGACTTTTTTCAGAAGTGCTTGATGCCAGGGCCAGGGTTTATGCAGATCCTCTTGACCTCTTCCTCATGATTGTTACCTTACACCAAAAAATATTCTTGCTCAGCCCATACTGAAGGTGCCTGGTGTCACTCCTCAGAGTGTGTAGCCTTGAACAAGAATAGTCATCCAGGGTTTACAGCAGCATTAGCATGGTTTTCTTGGTCTCTTTCTCTGATCTCTCTATTAAGCTGTCTACCTCTGATGGTATTACCTATAGCTGTTAGGCTGCCCTAATAGCTAGCTAATTGCTCTATTTTCAATAATGCCCTGGAGCATGAACTTCTTCAAGGTCTGATAGCCCTTGCAGGGATTTTTTTTTGAGGTTAGTATTTGAGTTTTGTTCTGATCCCTTGAAGATGTTTAAAAATCTTTCTCTTTCTCTAGTTCTCTCTGATAAAATAGCTGGCCGTCAATTTAGCTTGCTGTTCTCGTGGAGTTACCAGCCTCTCTTAATGGCTTTTCACAAAAATGTCTATTATTTTGTGAAAGGAACCCTAGGCTTGAACATCTCCATATTCAGTTTTAAATGAAGTCAGTTTCTTTGGGGAAAGTTTCAGAGCTCTGTTCTTGTGGCCTCTTTCTCCCTCTGAGCAAAACTCTTAGCTGCTGTATTAAGCTGGGGGTAAGGTATCTCCCTTCTTTCAGAGTGACACTCCTGATTGATGAGGAGGATGGTGGGGGAGGGCAGCAGACTCAGGTCATCTCAGCTTGTCTCTGTCAGCTTGGAATCTCCATGTCATGAGGGTTCCAGGATGAAGGTGATTAGGACCCAGTACTCTTGTCTGCCAAGACTAGACAGGAGACCCTGCCCTATGAGTGGGGCCTAGTGGAGGAAGAGGGCCCCAACATCTTAGGCTCTCTCACTCACCTGAGATTTAGGCTCTGCAACAGGAAGCTGGGAAACAATAAGAAATTCTGGTACCCTGCTCCTCCTGAGAAGATATCATTGTCCTTGATTGGGGGCTGCAAAGAGGGAATCTCATTTTCTTGGCCATAGCCTTCTCATCTGGACTGAAGCTTTTATCATGTAGAATTGAGTGGGAAGGGAGTGAGCAGGTCCTGGTCAGGTATTACATCCTCTTAACCTCTTCCTTGCAGTGGCTGCCTCACTCCAGGAAATATTTGTCAGCTCACATTGAAAGCCCCTGATGATAGTGCAGAGGGCTTATAATAGTGCAGAGGGTGCAGGCTTATAATAGTTAAGTACTGTTATCTGGGATAACAGTAGTTATCCACAGATAAACAAAATTCTGACAAAATATTTAAAGACGTTTATTCTGAGCCACTGTAAGTAATCTCAACCTGGAGCTTCACAATCCCCAAGTGTTCCTGAGAAAATATGTCCAAGGCAGCTGGGTTACAGTTAATTTTATACATTTATGAAGATAGATATTCAGGTAAAATCATAAATCAATACATGGAAGGTGTACATCGGTTTGATCCAAAAATGTGGGACATATCAAAGTGGGGGCTTACAGAGATGCTTTGATTTGTTCAGTAACGTGTGTGTGTGTGTGTGTGTGTATGCTATGACACACAGAGAAGCACATACAAAATAAATGTATGATTCAACAAGTATCTCCTAGGGAGCACTTGTAGGAATAGCATTATTGCTCTTGCAGGAGACCAGAATATGCCACCCCTATACCTCTTTGGTATAAGGCTTATTTTGAGCTGGTTATTTTGAGAAACCACAGAGATAGGAGAAGGTCTGAAAACAGAGTAGATATAACTCTTCCTAAGGGAAATTCACATCTGTAAAGGAAACCTCCATTTGTAAGGATGTCTCCCTCTCTATGCCAGGAAGAGAGTGACTACATCACCAGAGACTCTTACCAGTGGAGGAGATATAGACTTAAATCTGCATAACAAACCTTACTCTTGCTCTTCATGGTCACTTCACCATAACTGGCTTCCCTCAAACCTTTCTTTCTTTAGTTTTAGCTGAAAATCATGTTTAAGCCTAAATTCTAAGATACTTCTTTGAGATTAAGTCATTTTTATCCCAGTTATCTCCATGTATACACAAGGTATTCATGTTAATGCAGTTATGTGCCATATAACCACATTTCGGTCAATGATGGACCACATATATTATGAGTCCCATAAGATTATAATGCCACATTTTTACTATATCTTTTCTCTATTTAGATAGGTTTAGAAACACAAATACTCACCATTGTGTTACAATTGCCTACAGTATTCAGTACAGTGACATGGTGTACAGGTTTGTAGCCTAGGAGCAATAGGCTATACATGTAACCTAGATATGTAGTAGGCTATACCATCTGGGTTTGTGTAAGTACACTCTATGATGTTCACACAACATTCCATAATGTTCACAAGATGGCAAAATTGCCTAACAATGCATTTCGCAGAATGTATCACCATTGTTAAGCAACACGTACTTATTTATTTATTATACTAATTTTTCTCTTGTTAATCTGTCTTTCGTCATGTGGTGTCTCAGCTAAGACTAGAAGGTCTAGTCTCTGGCAGAAGGAAATTTCTTTCCTTCCCTGCCCTGTCGTAACAAATTATCACAAATTTAATAGCTTAAAACAATACAAGTTTATCTTACAGTTCTGGATGTCAGAAGGCTGAATTGGTTTCCACAGGGCTAAAACCAAAGTGTTGGCAGGGCTTCATTCATTTCTGGAGGCTCCAGGGAAGAATATGTTTTCTTACCTTTTGCAGCTTCTAGAGGCTGCCCACATTGCTTGAGTCATGACCTCTTCTTCATTTTCCAAGCCAGCAATGGCGAATCAAATCTTTCTCACATGGCATCACTTCGACACTACTTCGCTTGTCACATCTGTGATTCTGACTCCCCTGCCTCTTCATTTCACTTCTAAGGACACTTGAGATTACACTAGCCCCTTGTAATCTCCATTTAAAAATTCTTAACCTTATTCACATCTACAGAGTCCCTTTTGTAAGGTAAGGTATTCTTAGATTATGAGGATTAGTGTACGGACATCTTTTAGGGAGGGCGTTATTTTGTCTCCTGCAGTGACACTGTCCTGACTTCTTGCATTATAGTTTGTATTGCCTGAAAATATACCATATGTGCTTTTTTTTTTGCATCTGATTTTTTTCCCTCTCAACACTGTGTGAGAGGCATCATATTGTTCACGTAACTCTAACTCATTTAGTTCTAATTATAAAATATTCTATTGTGTAAATACACCACAATGTATGTATGCACTTTTAAGTAGATAGGCATTCAGGTTGTTCTAGTTTTGGGCTTTTCCATTTGTTGCTGCTATGCACCTTCCTGGGCCTATGTCTTGGTGTTCCTAAGAGTGACATTGCTGGGTAAGAGAATATACCACAGTTGATGTGATCATACATCCTGGTTTGCCTGGAACAGTCCCAACTTATGTCTGTTGTCCTATCTGGTTACAGCCTCCAAACTATGGCCACCCTAGTCATAGCGATGCTTATTTCCAACGCCAGTCATGATACCAGACAGTTTCCAAAGTGGTGGTAATTTATATCCCACCAGTGTTGTGCTCCGCATCCTCACCAGCACTGGTGATCGGGCATCTTTCCCGTTGTCATTTGATGTGTATTTCCCCCATTACCACAAATAAAGTTGGGAACCTTTTCATAAATTTATTGCCCATGTAGGACAATACATCTTTTGGGAAACCTCAGATCACTTGCCCATTTTTCAATTGAGTAGTCTACTTTCTTTTCCTTATTGATTTGTTAGAAATGCTTTTGATATTACGGATCTGAGTCTTTTGTTGGTTACATGCATTGTAAATATCTTCTGTCACTTTGTAGCTTGCCTTTTCACTCTCTCGATGGTGCCTTTTGAGAAACATTCTTAATTTGAATGTAATTTGAATTATCTCTGTTTTTATTTATGATTAGCCCTTTTTGTGTCCTATTTAAGAAATCCTCTTGTACTCCCAAGATTGTGAAAATATTTTCCTTTATTACCTTCTTCCTATTACCTTTTATTGCCTTTTATATTCAGGTCTCCACTCTACCTGAACTTGATTTTTGTGTAAGGAGGTCGACTTTAATTCTTTTTTCAAGAAGATATACAATTGGCCTAACACCATTTATCTAAAATAATATCCCTTTCTCCATTGTTTGCTGTATCACCTTTTCAAAATTCAAAGTGTTAAATATACATTGGTCTGTTTTTAGGCTCTCTGTCCTATTTGTCATTAGTCTATTTGACTATCCTTGGAACAATATCACACTGCCTGAACTACTATGACTTTATAATCAATCATGATATGTGGAAGAGTAATCCTCCCTCATTGTTCTTATTTAAGGCTGTCATCCCTATTCTTGGTTCTTTGCATTTCCATTTAAATTTCAGAATCATATTATTAAAGTCCTTCAAAAAACTTGCTGGGTTTTTTATTGAGATTGCATAGATCAATTTATGGAAAATTTACATTTTTACATTATTATATTTTTAAATATGTCCAACAGAGTGTTGGACAGAGAAGAGAGTTAATAAACATTTACTGATTGAACTTGAATTTGTATTAAAGTAGGGCAAGAAAATTATATATCTGGCATTTAAATTGGATGAAAGTGGACAATGGACATGATAAAAATACCTGTGTAAAGTCACAAACCAAATGAGAATCAACTACCTGAGAATCTAAATCTATCTCAGAGGTTAAAGTCTTCATAGGGTATAAAATTTCTTTATGCTGGTCATTAGCACAGCACACCTCCCTCTCTCCCCTTTCCATCCTTTAATCAAGAATTTGGTCTCATGAGTAGCTCTGACCCAGTCAGCAGCAACTAATTCAAAGAATGAATCTTCTTCCCTCCACAGAGAAACAGTATGAAGATGCAGGATGGAAGTGGGTCTGCTTGTGTGGTTTTTCAACATACTTTCCATGTCAACTTTATCAAGCACAATTATTTAGATTACATTTTCCATGAGGGCAGAGAGTAGTTTTTGCCTGGTGGTGACAGGAAGTCAGGATGATGTCTCAAAATCCTCTGCGTTTTTGCATGAGGTGGTAAGTGATAGTGGTGATTTTAAACCAAACATGAGTTTGTGTTGAAGAGAGAGACTTTATTAATTTTAAAAAAAGAAAAGAAACAAGATAAAAGGAAAAAAAGTTAAACATGGTTTAGAATGGAGGATTCCTGATATCAGACGTCTTTTTCTACTTTCATCACTAATTGTACAAGCTTCAGGCAGGCCATTCCATCTTCCAGATGCTGAGTTGAAACAGGAGCAAGGTGCTCTTCTTTCTGAATTTATCCTAACAGGACAGTGCTCTGAACTATTTGAAGAAAAGATAGGTCCTTTTTGTTGTTGTTGTGTGCGTGTTTGTGTGTGTGTGTGTGTTTGAAGATTCCTACTGTCTTTGTTTTGTGACCCTTTAGTTTACCCAGAGTCTCAGGTCTGTTCTTCATCTGCACGCTGCATTGCTTTATCAAAGATGGCCTATTTCCAAGGTCTGGGCTGTGAGCCAAGGTTTGGTAAAATGTAACTCAGGAGGAAAGAGTTTCATTCCTCTTCTCTGTTTCATTTGGGTCAGACTGTAAGTGGCATCTAAGGCAAAGAGGACACATTTGTCCACTATATTGCTAGAGCTGAAATATAGAGCTGGCAAGGGACCGTACTCTGCTCAGGAGCCAGTGGGATGCTCCCGTTACCCCAGTCATCCATGGTTTCTCCCTGTCTCCTCCCTGACTCTCCATGTCCTCCTGCAAACACCAGAGTTCAACTTCTCATCCTTCAAGCCAGTGTCTGTCCTGTTTCTACCTTTCTTCTCTTCTTGCCCCTCTTCTCCCTCTTCCCACCTGTCTCTCTTGTTCAGCCACCCTCTCTTTCCCCGTCTCTGCTACTCCTTCCTCCTCTTTCTTCCTCATGGCCTTTCTCTTTGATTTTTTATTCTTTTCATTTTCCCTTTGATCTTTCTCTGTTTTTATGCCTTAGAACTGCTGGTGTCCTTCATGGATCTTAAAGCAAATGTAGACTCTCAGAATAGGTAGAGTCCTCTGTGAACTAAAATAAAATCTTAAGCCCCCCAGCTGACTGAACGGACCCATCTTGGCCAAGGGGACTCCAGAAATACCCTAAAGCTGAGTTTTTGGCCATGAAAATTGAGGTCAGACATGTCTCATCATGCCCCACTCCCTTCTTGGAGATGTCCTTTATAACTAATTGACAAGCCTAAGGCTAAATAAGGCAAAGCTTAAACCACACCTGTAGATGATCACTTAACAGATCACTTGAGTTTGGGTATATATCTGGTATATGTCCAGTGGCTTATTTCTGATTATCAGACTTCCTCATGTTAACTTAAAACACTCCAAGCCTTTAGAAAAAGCTTCATTTCTTTACCAATTATAAATCAAAGAATCTTTAAGCCTACCTATAACCTGTAAGCCCCTGCTTTGATGTATCCTGCCTTTTTGGCCCAAACCAAGGTATGCCTTCCATGTATTGATTTATGACTTTACATGTAATTCCTGTCTCCCTGAAATTTATAAAATCAACTGTAACCCAACCATGGGGAGACCACTTGCTCAAGACTTGTTGGGTGTGGCTCTCCAGGCCATGGTCACACATGTTTGGCTCAGAATAAACTACTTTAAATTATTTTACAGAGTTTGGGTTCTTTTCTGTTGACACTTCTAGAGACTATTAAATCAGCCTCTACTTGGTTCTTGGGGACAAGAACCAAATGCTAACCCCAGACCAGAAACACAAAGACAGGCTACTGGAAAGATCATGAGCATAAATCATAGGCATGATGGTGGCCCACGCATTTACCGAATGTTGATTGGGTGCCTGCTCATTCCAGGCAGGCACGGGTAATACAGAAATGAAGATGCTGCTCTGTCTTCAAGGGCATGAAGTTTGTTTTTATGGCCTTTCTCCCAGAGTTGTCCAATTAATCCTCATGCATAAAGACAAGCAACAGGTACAGGGCATAGCATTCACACATATGATCATCAAATAATTTAAGCAAATGTCCAATGATTTGATCATTACTGCAAGCAACAAGAAACTGTTCTAAGCCAAAACATTTTCAATTAAATTAGGATAGACAAGATCAGGACGACATTGCAATTGAATTATATTTTCCCACAGTTGATCTGAGGCCAGCTTCAGAAATCTACATAAAAATCTCTTGGTGGCTTTTCATAATGACATAAACCAGACTGTCCATAAGTCATTAAAAGTGCTCATATGATATAACCTTTATCTATCATTTAAAAGAAATTTCAAGATAAGGTCTGAAGTGAGCCTGGGCTTGGACAGTGCTGCTATCCTTCCAGAGAAAGTAATAATAATTACTGAAATTTTAAATATTATTTAAATATTTAAATTTTAAATAATTTCACTCATTTATTAAACAGTTTAAACAATAAATATTATAATAAAGGAAGTCAAAAGTATTTTACCCCAAACAGATTTCTTTGTCATATTTTGAAATGGTTGCCAGCATCTCACAGATAGAAGTAACACTGCAGAACTGTCTCTTGTGGGGGGAAATTTACATCTGTAGAGAGTCTGCATTAATGCAGCCAGGTCTACCCTTTCCTGATCTAGAAAAGATTAACTGAGAATCTGACACTTTTAAATTTATGAAGAGAAATGTTTACCACCTATTCTCAGGGCTGCTACCTATAAAGTCCCATTTATATAACAAGACCACCTTTGCTGGCTAGTCAAGCCTCTTTCTCTCTCCCTCCCCAAGCCTGTTTTTCTGCTTCCAAGCCTCCATTCTTTAAAAATCTCTGTACCTCATTGAGGAGTTGAATCTTCACTCTCACGGTTCCTGTGTATACACATTAAATAAAATAAATTTATATCTTTTTCCTCTTATTAATCAACCTGCCTTATGTGAGTGATTTTTCAGCAAACCTTAGGGATCAATAGCCTTTGCTCCCTACAGTTACCATGTGAAGTACCTATGCTGCCTTTGCCAAGGAGCATGTGATGTAGTACGCTGTCAAATTAATGGGATTTCCTGGAAAAATCAACACAGTGGCTCTGTGAGGTACACATTTTAGTTAAGGATCCATAGAGTTACTGGATTCTGCTGAGGAACTGGGTCAAAATAAATCCCCTTTAGCTATAACCTCCAGGTTTCAGATGATGCAAAAAAGGATTAAAACATGAACATATTAAGATTCTACAAGTATTTATGATTTCATCTCTTAAGAGCTTATTACAGTGCATTCCTAATCTTAAGCAGGTGATTAACAAATGTTTGTGGATGTTGACTCTACCTGCTAAACCCAGTTAATCAGATTAAACATTTCCCAATAATGCTGATTAGACTCACACCTTTGTATCATGCATCTGATTTTTCAGAACTCACTATTCATAGGCCAGTGAGTCACTCTCCTCCCACTCACATGCTGGTATTCCACAGTTGTCAGAGTGCATCTACACATTCATGCAATGATTCACTAAGAAAGAGTAGGGGAACCAAGGGAAGGGGGAAAAAAAGAAAGGGAAGGACAAATTTGGATAAAGGGAATAATGAACAATTACTGTCCAAAATGTTCCAGCCCAATCAGGTTCATTGCCCACTGCTCAAGTGGAAGCCAATACACTAAGAGAGCAGGGATTACAGCAGAGCAAGAGGGTAGCATTGTAGGTGCCATGCAAAGAGATGGGAGGAAGTTCTCATATCTGTCTCCTTAATAATTTGGGACAAAGGGTTTTTAAACATAGTTTAGGTGCTGATTGGCTGGGTTCAGAGTGAACCCATAGGGGTGCAGAAATTGTCTTCTTGTCAATTCCTGAGTCAGTTCCTGGGTGGGAGTCACAAGACCACTTGAGTCAATTTCTTGATATGGGCCCCTGGTCTGGGTAGGACAGTTCATTCCACTGGAATGCAGAGCCTGGAAGATATCTCAGAAACTAGCCTTAGGTTTCATAAGGGTGATGTAATCCACGGGAGCAACGAAGAAAGCTAAGAATCTTTATGACCATGAGCTACGTGACTCCTGAGTAGTAAGCAATTATAGGAAAGCAAGCTAGGGAACAATGCCTGGTTATATATATATTTCCCCTACCATAGTTTCCACTTTGTGGCCCTTTATTAATTTTAGTAAGGGTGGTTTCAAAAATGCCAAGTCAGTGAATAAAATATTAGCACTATGTTTTCTTTTAATTTTTTTCTTATTTTTTATCTTCATTTTCTTTTTTCTTTTTTTTTTTTCTTTCCTGGATGGACAATTCTATAACATAGCATTATGTTTTAAAATTGTGTTAACTTGTCTAAAGTCTCCTGTGAAAAGTACATGGAAAATATACCAGGAATAAGGAACTTAAAAGAATTTCAAGATAAATCCCAACAGAACCTGGAAGAGTAGAAAAATGAAGACAAGGACTTAAAGAAATTAAGTCAGCAGAAAGGAATTAAGAGTGAGAAAAAGGCTAGAATGTCCTTTAATTAAAACGCTTTAATGAAAGTCCTAACAGCAATGTTTTTCTTACTCTGTGGCTCTGATTATAAACTAGCATAGTGAATGTGCTCCCACTTATCCAGTTGGCCTCAGCTGTGATGAAATATCTGTGGTGTTCAGGACACTATCGAACTCCATGCAAAAGGAGGGAAAACAGTCTTCTTTGCACTTCACTTACTTAATTTCTAGTATCCAGGGAAAGGAAGAAGGAGGTGGAGGAAGAGAATAAAAATCAAGCAATGAAATTAGTTAGTAGCTTTCATTCGATTCTAATCTCAAAACCATGAGCTAAGTATTTTGTAGTCAGTATTTCTGAGGTAAAATTGATATTAAACTGCACAAATTTAAATTAAATTGTACAAGTTGATGAGGCTGATAATATGATAACCCCAGTCAAGATAATGAATATACCCACCATTCATAAAAATTTCCTCATATTCCTTTATAATCCCCCTTCTTTCCCTTTCTGGCAGCCATTTTTCCCATCCCTAGGCAACCTAATCTTCTTTCTGTTACTATAGATTGGTTTGTATTTTTTAGGATTTTACATGAATGGGGTCATATAATACATAATTTTTGGTCTGATTTTTAAAACAAGCATAATTATTTTGAGATTTATCCATGTTGTGTGCAATAGTTGTTCATTCATTTTCATTGTTGAGTAATATTCCATTGAATGGATGCACAATAATTTGCTTATCTTTTCACCTCTTGTGAACGTTTGGGTTGTTTTTAGTTTAGGGCTATCGCAAGCAAGCTTCTATGACTGTTTGCATGCAAGTTTTTGTGTGAGTATATACTTTTGTTTCTTTTGGGCAAATGCCTAGGAATTTAATTACTGGGTCATATGGTTGGTGCATATTTAAGTTGGTGTATATTTAAGTTTTTAAGAAACAGCCAGAATGTTTCCAAAAGTGATTGTCTCATTTTTAATTCCTATCAGCAATGTATGCAGAGTTCTGGTTGTTTCACATCTTTACTCATATTTGACTATGGGAAACTCTTTCATTTTTGCTTTCTAGTGGGTGTGTAGTAGCATCTCATTGTGGTACTTATTTGCATTTCCCTAATGACTTATGATGTTGAGCATCTTTTCATGTTCTTATCAGCCATTTGTACATATTCACTAAAGTATCTGTGCAAATATTTTGCTTATTTTCAATTGGATTGTTTGTCTTTTTCATTAAGTTAAAGGGTTCTTTATATATTCAAAATCAAATTTTTTGTTGGATATAGGTTCCACAAAGACTTGATTTACCTTTTTATTTTTGTAATTTGCATCTTCAAAGAGCAAAGGTATTTTTATTTTGAAGAAGTCTGATTTATTGATTTTTTTCTTTTATAATTTGGACTTTTGTGTTGTATTTAATAAATCTTTGCCAAATCTACAGTCACTATTTTTAGTTAATTTTTGCATGTGGTATAGTAAAGGACAAGTTTCACTTTGATTTTGATACCTACTTGTGTCAGCACCATTTGTTGAATTGTCTATCTTTTCTCTATTGAGTTACTTTGGCATCTTTGATCAGTCAATCTTAACCAATTGATGACTTCCATTTCTGGAATGATGGAGTAGATGGAAATTTCTCTATTTTTCCGCTAAGTACAGCTTAAAACTTTGGAAAAGTGGCATGGTGGTGAGTTTTATTTTTGCCTCATATACCTCAGACTGGAAACTGGAGGAGCTGCCAATCCAGAAACACGGATGGACACAGAGCAAAAAAATCCTAAGAAAAGCTGTCCATCTAGCCACAGGATTAGGAAGGGAGCAACCTTCACAGATCAAAAACTTGTAGATAGTAAACACCACTACTCTAACCACACACTACAGAAAAAAAGCCAAGATCCCTTCCCTACCCCCACCAGCAAATTTAGAATTCAGAGCCTAGACTTCCACATTTGCATCCCAACACCTTCTTTCCTACCAGGGTGGTGTCAGAGATGGCCAGATAGGAAGCCAGCCCTGCCCTCCCCCTACAGTGTCAGTGGAGACCACACGGGGAGCTCAGACTTCCACCTTCACTCATCTAGTGTTTATAAAGCAACTCTCCCTCTTCCCCCTAGCGTGGTGTCAGAGGAATCCTAGATAAGAATCAGAACTTTTCACCACTGCTCAGTGGTATGAAGGCCAGCCACACACAGTTTCAGAGGAGGACACAGGACTAGCAGTAACAAGATGCCCCATGCCTTCCCAGGCAGAGATATATCAGTGGAGGCCTGGTGGGAGCTAGAATTCCCACCAATACCCCATAGTAAAGAAGAGCTACCCCCTCTGGTGTCAATGGAGGTCACATAGTAAACCTGGATATTTACTCACACCTGACAGTACACAAGCAGCACCTACCTCCTTCCCCTGCTATAGTGATGTCAAAGGAACCTAGTTAAAACAGAAAGTTTGAATAAGATCCAGGGTCTCATAACATCATAACCAAAATATCCAAGTATTAATTTAAAAATCACTCATAATATGAAGAACCAGGAAGATCCCAACAGCAAAATGAAGAGGAGAGGAGACACAATCAGTGAACTTGAGGACAGAAGAAGAGAAATTACCGAAATTGAACAATAGAGAGAAAATAAATTAAATAAAAAAATAAACAGAGACTCAGGGACATGTGACAGTATAGGAAAAAAATCTAATATTCATGTTATTGTAGGCCCATTATAAGAGGATAAGGAGGGTGGGGATAAAAGATTATTGGAAGAATTAGTGGCTGAAAATTTTCCCAATGGCAAAACCCATAAACCTACAGATTCATAAAACTGAAAGAAAAAATCCTAAATAGGATAAACCCAAAGAAATCCACACCAAGATACATCATTGCCAAACAATAGAAACTAAAAAATAAGAAAACTTTGAAAGCAGCCAGAGAGAAATAATGCATTATATGCAATTAGAATGACAATAGATGTCATGTCAGAGACCACGGAGGCCAGGGGAAAATGATGTAACATTTTTCCAATGCTGACAGAAAAGAATTGTCAACCCAGAATTCTATATCCAGTAAAAATATTCTAAAAGGGAAATATTCTCATATGAAGAAAAATTAAGAAAATTGGTTGCTAGCAGAAGTTCTTAAAATAGAAAGGAAATGATATGGGAAACTGAGAAAGAATGAAAGAATAATAAAAAGAATAACATATGAGTAAATATAATGGATTTTCTTTCTCCTCTTGAATTTTTTTAAGTTATGTTTCATAGCTGAAGCAAAAAATTAACAACGTCTAATGTAGTTCTCAATGTATTAGGGAAATATTTCACATAAATATATTACAAATGGGAGAGGGTAAAGTGACAAAAGGAAGGAAACTTTCTACACTTCATGTGAACTGGTCAAGTGTTAGCACAAGTATATGGTGACAAGTTAGCATATATAATGTAATACCTAAAGCAACCTTTTTAAAAACTATACAAAGAAGCGCACTCAAAAACACTGTATACAAATCAAAACTGAGTCATAGAAAATGTGTAAGAAACCCAGTGAAAGGCAGGAAAAGAAAAGAAATGAGCCCAGGCATGATGGCTCATGCCTGCAATCCCAGCGACTTGGGAAGCTGAGACAGGAGAATCAGTTAAGGCCAGGAGTTTAAGGCTGCGGTGAGCTGTGATTGTGCCACTGCAGCTCCTAAGTGACAGAGCAAGACCCTATCTCTTTAAAAACAGGTCTAAGGGTATGCAAGACAAACCTGCAGGTCCTCAATTTACACAACAAACATGAATGGCTTGTCTGATAAACAGAGCTCCCTGTCTTAAAACATTCCAAGCCTTCAGACAAAGCTTCACGTCTTTAACCAATTACAAGTCAAAGAATCTTTAAATCCACCTATAACCTGTAAGCCCCCCTCCCCTGCTGCTACTTTGAGATGGCCCACCTTTTCAGGCCAAATCTATGTATGTCTTCCATGTATTGATTTATGACTTTACCTGTGTCAACGGAAAAAAGACCAAACTCTGTAAAATAAATTTAAAGAGATTTACTCTGAGCCAAATTTGAGGACCAGGACACGGAGCCATGCCCAAGAGGTTTGAGCAGTGGACTTGGTGTGGCTGGGTTACAGTTTTGGTTTTATACATTTCAGAGAGACAGGGGTTACAGGTCCTATAAACATTACCTTATTTTAAAAAAGTGTCTTTCCAGACAGGATTAAGTTAAGAATCTTGAGATAAAGAGAGAATCTTAGATTATTTTGAGATTATTTTAGGTGGGCCGTACTTGCTATCACAGGTGTCCTTATAAAGAAAAGGAGAGAAAATAAATACACAAAGAAGACACCGAAAAGAGAAGGAGGCAGAGACTGGAGTGATGCAGCCGCAAGCTGGAATGCCGACAGCTGCCAGAAGCTAAAAGTCAATAAATGGATTCTCCCCTAGAATATTTGGAGCCTACAGTGACCTTGATTTTGGTCCAGTGACTTTCGATTTTGGACTTCTGGCCTCCAGAACTATGAAAGAACAAATTTCTGTTGTCTTAGGTTTGTGGTAATTTGTTATGGCAACCACAGGAAACTGGTATAATATAGTTATATATTTTGCCAGATTTGAGATGTTTTCAGATGTTATTTCTTTTAATGCTTTTCGGTCCCACCCTCTCTCTCTCTCCCCTTCTATATAAAGTGATTTGAATGTCAGCTCTTCTTATTGTTGTCTTATGGTTCCCTGAGTCTCTGTCAATTATTTCCCCCAGTCTATTTTCTTTCTGTTGTTCAGATTGGATTAGTTCTACTTACCTGTCCTCAAGTTAATTGAGTCTATCCTTTGTCATCTTCTCTCATCGCTCTACTATTAAGTTCATCCAGTTAGTTTTCCATTTCAGTTATTTTGTTTTTCAGTTCTGTAATCTGCATCTAGTTCTTTTTTTATAATTTCCAGTTCTTTGTTACAGTCTTCTATTTTTCCCAGTTTGTTTCAAGAGAATTTTAACTGCATGTGGAAGCATTTTTTATGATGTCTGCTTCAAATCCTTGTCAGGTAATTCCAACCTCTGATTCATGTTGCCTTTTCTCATTAAAGTTGTGATTTTCCTGGTTCTTGGCTTTATGTGTGATTTTCATTTGCATCCTAGCCTTATTGGACATTATAATATGAGACTCTGGATCCTATTTAATGATCTTTCTTTAGCAGGCAGGCCCCGCTGTAGAGGTGTAGCACAGGGGCTGGCGGCATCCTCCCACTGAACCTTGTCCACACTGCACCACAAAAGCAGAACATGCTGAGTCCACACTGCCTCTTTGCAGAGGGGTGGGGTGAGAGTTCAGTTCCCACCTCTTCTGGGTTAAAGTGGGGTACTGACTCACACTACCTTTTGGGATATAACTTCAGCCCCTTCCTGTGCCCTGTTGACCCCAGGGAGTAGGAAGCAGAGGGCTGACTCACATCATGGGGGGAGAGGCTTAGCTTACCCCAGACCCATGGAGTCTACCATGGGAGAGGAAATTGGTGCGTCTTACCTGTGTCCCCAGGCAGAAGATGGCCATGAGTTCCTTGGTTGGCCCCACAACAGCAGGTCACCACCTGCTCTATGGTGTAGGGGGTAGGTGAAAAATCAACACTCTGTCAAGCCACTGACATGAGGGTGGGTGCATTCTTTTCTTTTTTTCTTAGCATTTGGCTGGAATAGGACTGGGATTGCCAAAAGGTTTTCTGTCCTTAGCCCAGCTTTCCTGGCCCTTGCATAGGGCCTTTCCTGGGGACTTCTTAGTCTGTGCCTGCAGTGGTCTGCTGGGGTGGCCCTGCAACCCTACCCGGGATACTGGGAGGAGACATCATATGCTGTTTCCCAGATTCCTAGGAAGCCCATCCTCCTCCTCCCCCCACCTGCCAGTCTTCCCAGGAGCTTTTGTTGTTATGTCCAAGGATTTTTATTAATAGTTCTCAGGGCAGGATCTGGGAGGAACGGGACTGCTCAGTCTTGTTGGGACTAGAAGTAATCATGTATTGATAATTTTTATAATATTTTGTTGGTGGAGGGGTTCCCATAAAAACTTGAAAACTACTCTAACCATCCCAACTGGGGCTAAATTTCTCAGTCTTTGTTATTTCACCTAGGTTGGAAACAAACCCTTTCCTGTTCACCGCATTCCCTGGGCTGTTGGTCTTTATGCTGCTGCCCAGAGAGAGGCAGAGGATGGGTGGTTTAGATTAGAGTGTGGCTTCCCAGCCACCTGGCATCACCTTCTGGCCCAGCTGCTGTTGACTACTGCTGTTGACTTCAGGTGAGTTATTTCACCTGTCTCTGCCTCAGTTTCCTCCCATGTAGAAAGGGGATTATAATAATGTTAAAAAATGCCTGGCAGAGAGTAAACAGTGTACTCTACTATTATTATTTCTTGGCTTCTTTGCAAATTTTAATGCCTGTAAATACCCATCTCCTTTGGAATTCTCTTTTTTTTAATTCCTTGATTCTCTGTTCTCTCACTCTGGTGCTTTTCTATCTAAATTAACACAAATTCTGAGCTGGGAAGGATTGGGTACAGAAAAGGCAGGGAAGTAGAGACATTTTGCATTGTGTAAGGAGTGGGAGATGCTGAGGAACAGTTCAGAAGAAGGCTGTGGAAGCTGACTCACCGCCTTGTCCACACGAGTGTTTCTGTAGGACTCTAACAAGGAACTTGCTGAAGAAATCTGGTATAAACCAATGTTTTACAACTATTAGTGAGTCTGGATTCAAATAATAGTCTCCTAACAGACCTTTGAAAATGCTGTTCAATGTTCTTGTTCACTCAGAAAAATCTGGTCTTCTGGAAGTGAGTAGCTAAGTGGAAATTAATCATTTCTTACCAACATCTGCTCAGTAAGTGTTGATGGAAGGGATGGGATTTGGAGGGTCCAGTTACTTCCCTCTGTCTGCTGTGATGGGAGTGATCTACAGGAGGCTTTTAGCCTACTGGATTTGTTTAGTTATTTAAAGGTATTAAAAGTAAACCACTTACATAATTCTTTCATATGCTTATTATAAAAGCCAATATTTGCTGAGGAATTATTCTCCTTAGAGTAAAGTCTCAGTCTAGTGTTTTCGATTAGGGAAAAATCAATGGTCAGGTACTTTTTAAAGCAAAATTGCTTTCCGTATATTATTGAAGAAAACTAGTAGAAAGAAAATGTCCAATGCAAGCATGTGTGAAGTCCCGGGCTTTCTGTATCAGTATAAACAGAACACATCAGGGCATTTCAGTGAGTCCAATTTTGCCATATTGGATGAAAGAATAGAGACAAAGCAAGTCACATTGCTCTTTTGGGGAGTAGGCATTAGGATGTCCCACTGTGAGTGCTCTCATACTCTCTCCTACTCTCCACTTACTGAATGCTACCATCGGAGCAACTAGTTTGGAGGTATGAGAAAGTCATTTCTGGAAACTTGTGGGTAGGACTGAGGTTGCAGGGAAGGCTACACTCCCTGGCTTCTGCTCATGCTGATAGTTTTATTCCCTGTCCTTGTCAGATCTCTTATAATAGCTATAAACAATCCGTACTTGAGCCACTGTATCACTGGATGGAAATTGGGAAAGTGCCAGAGGTAGAAGGATTTTGCCCCAGAGTCGGGGCTCATTGTCCACCTGTACCTTTTGGGTGGGATGTCCCCCACCCGCCAACAGTCCCAGTCCCCAAACTACTGGGTAGGAAGACGGCAGACACAACCCCTAGTGGACACTGGGGCAGAGCCACATTTCCCTGATGAGCATTCCCTAGACAAACCTTGCTGTCCTTGCTCCCACACAGCTCCTATTAGATTTCCCTGAACAGAACTGCCCCTCTGACCTGCTATGGGACCCAGCACAATGGTATGTGGCTACTCCGGAGAATTCTTTGCATTTCTGGCATTTCCACAGTTTCACAGCCAGCTTCACAGCCGGGAACTGGGCAGTCACACAAGGCCACACCCTTGGGTTAATGCTCTGCTGTCCCATCTTGAAATTCTTAATGGTTTTTGAACAAGGGGTGCTACATTTTCATTTTGAACTGGGCCCCACAAATTGTGTAGCTGGGTTTGAACAATCTGCATTTTTCATCCATCAAGGTCTGTCTCTCATTGACAGGAATACTCGCTCTGACACTTAACCCTGGACAGCAGGGATCCTTTGGTCTGTCTTTCCTTTTACTCCTTAAACTTTTGGAGCATGGAAAATGGGGTTGCTTTAGTATTTTATCTACAAATTCTGCTCAGAGCCTTTCACACAGTCCAGACTCAGTGAATAGCCGAACATGTGAATAAAGGCTCCTCAGCGCCTTTGTAAACTCTTACTCAGCCTGGATTCCATAACTGTGTGAGCGCGCACACACACACTCTTTGTCTTCTAGCTCCTTAAATCTATTGCTGGAAACACAATATGACTTGTTGGAAATACAATATAAACCCTTTAGGAATTTGTAGACCATCTCAATCTATGCCCCAAAAGAAACTCTGGTTAGATAGTGAAAAACGGTAGCTCATTCACAAAACATTTCCAAGTGACTTTAGAGTACATGATACAACTTGGTTCTATTTACCTAATCAATTATATTTGACTTGGATTGTGATAAATTTGAGTTTCCACAATAAAACACATAAAAAAGTAGGTAGGAGATGGGGCCCAGGGATGTGGGGAGAGCAAGTTGGACTTTGCTGACCTGAGTCGGGGGGAATCCCCTGCAGAGATGGGGAGAGGGTCCCCAGGAAGGCAGGGAGTGCTGCTCCCAAGACACCAGGGTGCTGAAGGGTGACTCCGGGTATGTACAAGCAGCCCCACATGTATGATGGGGTTGGTTGAGCCATGGGAAAAATATGTTCTCTGGCTGGGGAGGGCAAGACCCTCCAGGGCAGAGCATCTGTGGAAGTGCCTGACCCTGGCAGAACTGTAGAGCAGGTTGGATATGACCCCATTCCACTCCGACATGGAGAGCCCTTCCTCTCCCTGGTACCCTTCCCTCTTGTTCTGATAGAACCACTTTCAGTAAGTATGGCAGTGGATAATATTGACCTTCTTAGGCACATCTGCATTTTCACAGGGACCCAAAGGCTGTGTCTAAAGTGGGGTTTCAGAAAGACAGACTGGCCGCAGGAGGAGCGTTCTCAGGTCCCTCTGGAGTGTTGGTGGGGTGCCCTGGGACAGGCTGTGTGCCCTGGCAGGTCTACAGACAAGAGGCACCAGTGCGGCTCCTGCGGGGAGGGTGACAATAGAGCAATAGAGCGACAGAGCGAGCGGTGGATGGGCGCTGGCTGCGTTGTCTATGCTGGCCAGGCAAGAGCTGGCTGGGAGGATGGAACCTGCCTGCGCCAGCTGGACTTCCCACAGCCTGATGGGATCAGGTGTGCAAGCAGCCGCCCTTTGTTTCTGGGTTGAGGAAGAAGCCTCCTCAGTTGAGGAAAGCCGCAGCCTTCCCTGTGGGCCTGGAGTTTCACAAGCGTACGGGGCTGCTCCTTTGAGAATATTTCTGGATCTATGTGGCCTAAAATTCATCTGAAAAGACTCATCAGTAGACACAAACAGCAGCTATCCGACCTCTGAGAGATGTTAATGACAATTTGAGCATGTGCAGGAAACCCTGAAAGTTGATGGGACATAAACGTTATGCTTTCTAGAGTGTAGGGTGAGGATGATGAAGCCCAGGACATGATCGTGCCCCCCTCCCCTGTCTTTTAGAGAGCGTGTTGGGTGGGGTGGAGGCTCAACTTTCCTTTAGGATGACATGGCTGGTTTTTAGGGCATCCCAGGAGGTGTTGAGATTTTGTGTAATTTCTGGAAGAGGGGATGTCTGGGAGCATATCCCCCTGAATGGCCGAGGGAGGTAGTTGGTGGGGTGTTGTAATTGGAGGTGGAGCAGCTGATTCTAGGTTTTCTTACAGCTCCCAAATTCTATGGCTCTGAATGGCTTTTTCACATTAGTGATCTCAAGCTAAGGGACTGAATCCATAAAGGGACTAGACTACTTATAAAAATAGAACTCTGACCCCATAGCCTGCGGCAACCTGCCCAGGAAGCCAGCTCCTTTTCCACAATAAACAACCCAAGAGGCCAGCCTGCTGTAAGTCAGACTGCTAGCTCTAGTGACAATCTAGGAAGCTAAACAATAACTTCTGTAACAATTGGCCCAAACTGGCCAGGACTTGATTCATAACTTAAGCTTCCCTAATTTTCGCCCTTGCTTCCAACTTAGGACCAACCAAATATTCACCCCTAACCAATCCCATAAGAGGCTCTGTGCTTCTAGTTAGCCTCTGGCAGCACCCCCACACCAACAGCCCCCTGACAAGGCACACCTGAGGCCTTACTTTTTACCCACTATAAAGCATTCCCACTCCTCTGCCTGCCTTTGAGTCTCTGCTAAGTGTAGGGCTGGTGTCTGATTCTCTTGCTAAAGCAAATTCTGAATAAATAGCCTCTGCTTTTCTCAACTGGGTGGCCTTCATTTATTTTTGCAGAGCCTGAAGCTGAAAGGCTGGGACAGCCATCACCTGTGGTTCAGGCCCATCCCTCCCCCCAGTGAAGTCAGTCCTCGTGCATCTGCATCCCGCTGCAGGTGGCCAGAGTGTTCTCATCTCCAGCGCCAGGCGTATAGCAACAAAGGAGCTTCTCCCAACACCTAATTGCATAGAAAGTTTGCATAAATGTTCTGATTTTACTTGCATAAACTTTAGGTATATGATGTATGAAACCACATCTCTCCCACATATTGATTTATCATGAGGGGAATAATTCTGATGGGGATGTAAAAGGCAACAAAATGTCACTCCTCCACCAACATTTCTTTATCCACAGTAAATCGATGTATTAGTCACAGAACTAATTTAGTTTAAAGAATTGTAATTCTAAGATCTTCTTTTAATCTCTTTTTAAAAGATTAACACAAAGACAGTTATGAAGCAGACACCAGAAACCCCATATCTAGCATACTAAAATATCACCAAATTGACACAAGAGGATTGAGCAAGGAAATAGTGGAGACAAGAAATTCCATTCATTGAATACTCTCCCTCTGCCCTTTGACTCTACTCTTACCAGTAAAAGAAAGAATGACAAAAATGCCTTTTCTGAAAGTTTCCTTTTTTTCCTTTCTTTTTTTTTGAGACAGAGTCTTGCTCTGCCACCCTGGCTAGAATGCAGTGGCGTCATCACAGATCACTGCAACCTCCATCTCCTGGGCTCAAGCAGTTTCCTGCCTCAGCCTCCCCAGTGGCTGGGACTATAGGCACACACCACCGTGCCTAGCTAACTTTTCTACTTTTGGTAGAGAGAGGGTCTTGCTCTTGCTCAGGCTGGTCTTGAACTCCTGAGCTCAAGTGATCCTCCCACCTTGGCCCCCCAAAGTGCTAAGATTCTGGGTGTGAACTACTGTGTTTGGCCTGAAAGTTTTCTTTTAATGTCATTGTATTAGTTGGGGTTCTCCAGAGAAACAGAACCAGTAGGAAACATACAGACAGTTACAGAAAGATTTATCATGAACAATTGGTTCACGAGGTTATGGAGGCTGAAGAGTCCTATGACCTGCTGTCTGCCTGGTGGAGGCCCAGGAAAGCTGGTGGTGTTCCCATCTGAAAGCTTGAAAACCAGGGGCTCCGATTGCTGCAGGCAGGAGAAGATGGATGGCCCAGCTCAAGCAGAGCGAACAAACTCACCCTTCCTCTGCCTTTTTGTTCTATTCAACAGACTGGATGATGCCCACTGCACTGGGGAAAGCCATCTGTTTACTCAGTGCACCAGTGCAAATGCTAATCTCTCCCAGAAGCACACTCACAGACACCAGAAATAATGTTTTACCAGTCACCTGGGCATCCCTTAATCTAGTCAGGTTGACACAGACATTTTCTAGTGTTTAAGGGAATTTTTGAGAATTCCAACTAAAACATCAGGTATGCAGGTAATTCAGAATAATACATATTCACTGTGGTTTTTTTCTTGATTTACTTTTGCTGACACTAAAATTTATTGTGAACTTTTGAACTGCAACCAATGATAACATAGAAGATATTATATGTGAATAAGCCACTATATATAACCCTTTAAAAAGCTGTCTGTATTCTGTTTAAGATATTTAAAAAAGAAAAGAAATGAGAAACGACAATCTTTAGGAAATATTGTGTATAAATGAAGTAGACTAAATTATTAGAACCTACGAGATATGGCTGAAGAAACACTTGTAGGAAAATGTCTATTCCTAAATACTTATATCAATATAAAGAGAGAATAATAATTAATAAATTAAGCAAACAACTCAAGAAATTAATGTAGCATGGTGCAATAGCTCTATGTCAACCCACAGGTAGCCTTGTTATGTTTAATGGGAAATCTGAAAAGCAATTAGAGAAGTTAAAGTCAGGAATAGAATAAATACATCTCTTATCACCATTATTATTTAGCATTGTTCTGGAAGTAATAAACAAAGCAATTATACAAAAAGAGAAAAAAAGGCAAAAGTTATAAAAATTGGAAAGGAGAGGTTAAACATATTATGTGCATGTGATATGATTCTTTACTTGAAAAATCCAAGAAAACTACATTTAAAAATTACAAATAATATGAGCATTTAGTTGAGTGGTCAGGCAAAAAAATTAACACATAGAGAGTTAAATCTTTACTGTATAACAAGAATAAGTTAGATGATATAAAGGATAAAAATGTCCCATTTACAATAGTTTTAAACAGAATAAAACATGAAGGAAAAATACTAACCAGAAAATTGCAACAACTGTATGAAGAAAACCTTAAAAATGGAAAGGAATAGTATTTCACTGTATAGGAGTACACAACATTATAAAAAGCCAATTTTTTTCTAAGTTAATATTAATGGGATCTTACTAGAAATTGGGATAAAACTCGTTCTGAAGTTTATATAAAAAATAGGAGGAATAGCTAAGAAAAATATGTAAGAGAAAAGTAATAAGGAGGGAACAACCCTATCAACATTAATTTAAACATGGTTGGATTTAAAGCTACAATAATTAGCACTGAGACTTGTTGAAATATGAACAAGTAGGCAGATCAATGGAATAGAGTGGAACCTCTTGAGTACACAATTAAAATGAAATTAATGGGAGAGGAATATGGCTTTTTAAAAATAAAATTGGGATAACTAGGGGGAAATCTAGAAAAAAAAGTCTGGATTAATACATTATACTTTACAAGAAAATAAACCAAAGATTTACAAATGAAAAAGCAGATCATAAATGTACCAAAAGAAAACATAAGAGAATTTATTTAATATCTCAGCTTGCAGAATATCTTTCTAAGAATAACTCAAAACCAAGAAGCCAAAACACATAACAAACAGGAAAGAGGGAAAAAAGGAAGAAAGGAAGGGAGGAAGGATAAATTCAAGTATATCTGCATAGAAAAAATTACCTTAGATCATATTCAAAAATAAATAACAAAAATATTCAAAATATTTTTGAATCATAATTGAAAATAAATGACAACTGAGAAAATTATTTGCAATTCACGGTGTAAAAAAAGATTTCTTAATATCAGTAAAGACTACAAACCAATAGAAAAATGGTTAACACAAATAGAGTGTTAAAAGAAAAAGAAACACTCTTTTTCCCCAAATGACTACAAGATACTAGTTTTCACTGATGAGATAGGCAGTCATTAAGCATTTGATTATTCTCCATGATGACAATGTTGCATTGTAGGGCTCTGACATGCTCATGGGAGCATAAATTTTTTTAACCTTATGGAGAGAAATGTAGCAATGTACTCGCTGTGTAATCCCACTTCAAGGATTTTGTCCTGCAGATGTACTTGCGCAGGTATGAAATGATGCATGTGCAATGTTAGTCCTTGAAGTATTTCTGTAGTAGCAAAACATTAGCAATATCATCTAAATTCCCATCCATTTGGGACTAAGCAAATATAGAATACCCATATAATGGAAGACTCTGCACACGTTAAAAAGGATAAAGAGGTTTGTGTGAACTGATATGACGCTATCACTAAGATATTATAAAGTGGGAAAAAAGTACAGCAAAGTACATGTGCACAGAAGACTACCATGTGAGCAGAGCAAACACACAAAAAGTCTCTTTGTAAAACCCAGTTTATCCATGACTATCTCTGATGACACAATACACAAGAAACTGGTTATATTATTTTGCTAGGGCTGCCATTAACATAGTACCACAGCTGGGTGGTTTAGAGCCACAGAAATTTATTGTCTCACAGATCTGGAGGCTGGAAGTCCAAGACGAAGGTGCTGGCCAAGTTGGTTCTTTCCGATGCCTCTCTCCTTGGCCTGTAGATGGCCATCTTCTCCCTGTCTTCACAGAGTCTTCCTTCTGTGTGTGTCTCTGTGTCCAAATTTCCCCCTTTTATAAGAACACAATCATATTAGATTCGGGCCCATCCTAATGGCCTCATTTTAACTCAGTTACCTCTATAATGACCCAATCTCCAAATAAGGTCACATTCAGGGCAGGGCTTAGGACTTCAACATATCTTTTTTTGGAAGATCACAATTCAGCCCACAACACCGGTGATAGTTATGGCCTTGGAGGGAGAACAATTGATGGCGAGAGCTGCAAGGGAAACTTGTTTAACAGTTTTGACCTTTCTACATAAGTGGCCTAATTAAAAACTAAATAAAGCAAATTTTAAAAAGCAGAAGAAAAGAATGAGGATGGAGAAATGATCAAATAACTTTGACAAGAGGAAAGTATTGTAGGTACTTGAGATCTAAACAGAAGGGTACGGTCTGGAGGCGTGAGGATTTAGGATGGGAAGGGGAGCAGGGTTGTCTTGGTGAGGAGAGGAGAAGGGGCCTCGGCAGGGGTGGTGAGCACAGGGCATCAGGGCATCCAGTGTGCACCCATCCATCAGGGACACTGTTGACACTTGGTGAGCCCTGTGCAGTGTTAGCGTGGAATCTACATCACCCGCAGCAGACAGCCTTGGGGTATTCCAACCACTGAGGCTTTTCTGGACTTCTGTTAAGCTGGTTTGGTCTTTTCTTGTCTTCTAGGGTAATGTCAGAAGGTGGGGAGGGTGCTATGATGTGGGACCCAGATGTGCCATGCTTACTGCTTCCCCAAAGACATCGATACTCATGTATAACAAAAATATGAATATTGCGTGATGAATGCCAGGAAGTAGGAGAAAAAACAAATAACAAATAAACTTCTTTGAATCCTTTTCTGAATGCTTTCCAGCAGCCTTTTTGCTTCTCTTTCCTTTGATTAAGTACTGTATTATTTTTGTGGTTTGCTCCGCAGCCAAAAGGGGGAAAAAATACCCTTAGATGTTGCTATCCCTTGTTGGGGATTCACAGATATTGTGCTACTACTTTGTTGCATGCTGTACCTCTGGTGTCAGACAAGGAAACCTTAATCTGTTCTGTGACTGGAGACGGATGTTTCATCCCATGAGCCACTTCTTCCTTATGGAAGGACAACAAAAGCTCATGTCCTGTGACCAACAGGTGGCTCCATTAATGACCTTCAAAGCCTCTGTGAAAACAACAGCCTCAACCAGGATGTTGATTTATTGGCGATGGTGACAGTGAGAAGAAAAAACCTGGGGTCTGCCGTGAGCAGTGGGTTGAAATATATTTAGATGGTCTATAGGGCAAGGCTTTAGAACTCAGGTTCAATTCGTTAAAAAACATTCCTTCTGACTACTAGATATTGAAATTAGTGTTGATGAAACAGCAGGGAATATGACAGTTGGAGTTTTGTCTTTAAGAGAGTTTTAATTCAGTGGGGAAGAGATGTGAAACCGGTGTAACAAGCTTGAGTCCAGCACACGACTCTACATTTGGAAAACTCCATTTCTACTTCGAGTCCCCCTCCCCACTTCTGAGGCCCCAAGTGGTGCGAAGGCTCAAGGCACAGGCGGTCAAATGTCCACTCCGGGCTCTGTGGAGACACTCTCACTTCCCAAGGTCCTGGCAGTGGCGCGTGTGGTCCCTCCTGGTCATCCCTGGTCTTCCAGGCCCCTCGGGATGAGGCATCTCTCTGGGATACGTTGGTGCCCTTCTCATGGGCACTGCAGGCACTGGATGCTCCCAGCTGCAGGGGCCACTTCCCAGGTGGTTATTCCTGCCTCTGAGAAGGTGTAGCAGTTGCCTCTATTGAGAGTCCTTTTCTCCACCATAGTCATTCCCCCACGGAAAACGGTCACGGCTGTGTGCAGGACATTCCCTTCAAGCTCTCTGCCGTCAGAATTGCGTCCTATTCACCCGGGAGGCTCTCCTGAGCCCTAATAATCCCCTTATGACCTTCATACCAGAGGCTTTGCTAAGCGCTGTGGGCTGGCTCCCCTCGGCAGCTCCAGAGCACTTTCTTTTGTACTTGTCACCTGGACTTTGCCGGCTAGCAGACAGCCACTGGCCTCCATGTAGCCTTAGAGGCTCATGAACTCATTGTAGTGTCCGCAGAAGTTTTTGGAATTCTTTCAGTGGTAACCTATGGAGAAATAACTGGTTTTCCTAAGACAAAACAAAAAGGAGGCTTGTGCGTTCTTTGTTCTTCGGAGCCCAGTAGTTGTCTGAGCAATGTCCGCCCCCTGGGGCCTTCCTTTGCCCTCGCTAGCCTGGCTGTGAGCACCTGGAGCAGGTTAAATCCTCCTGTGACGTGCTTCGTTGCCTACTTCCTACCTGCCATAAAAGCTGTGGCATTTTGTTGAAGTAAAGAGGCCAGGGCAGACCCCCTGAGGAACAGGCATGGCTCTGAGCCAGGAAGGTTGGGTGGAGGTGGGAGCCGTGCAGGTGGATGGGTGAGTGCTGTGGGGAGCCCCACACGATGAGGTGAACACTATTGCTACCGAAGTTATTTTATATATTAATTTTTAAACGGTTTCTTGTCTGACTCTCCCAGCTAAATCATCACCAGTGAGGGGAAGGACCTGGTTCTGTTCACTGTTGATTCTCTAGTGCCTGCACAAGTGCCCGGCATAGCTCAGGTGTGTCAACTGTCAGGAGCCAGGGATCCCCGCCAAGCCCCCTTAGTTCTCAGTGGGCTCTTCCACCAGATCTAGAAACCGAATGGCCACCAGGCAGAGGAACAAGAGAAAAGCACAGAAAGTTTGTTAGTTTTGCATGTATGTCGGTGAAGTCTGAAGTGGCCAAAGCAGATGGTTTTACACTTTTTAACAAAGAATGATAAATTTGAGAAGAAATGACAGGATCAAGGGGATCTGTCTAGGGCAGTAAATTTCTAGGGGAGTCATAGGAGATATTTGGTGGCTGTAAAACAGGTGGAAGACGAAGGTTACTTCATTAAATATATTTATTCAGGTCCACTGAAGCCCTCGTGCCCAGTCTCTGGTGATAAGAGAGATTTTCTTGCCCTGGTACTGGGAGGGGCCACTCCCAGAGGACCCTTTATGGCTTGCTGCATGCAGGAAGAGACAGGTCAGCACATCTTTTCTGAAACTACAATTCCTGCAATGTTTTCAGCTCAAAATAATTCACATACCAATCTGGCATATTTTGGGATGGCACATCCTTCACTCCTTCACAATAAATATGTACTGGAAGTTTATTGATTGCTCAGGTATGTTGTCTAAGAACACATTTAGATGCTGACTGTCCCAGAGAGAGGCAGCACTTCCAGGGTGTGGGGTGGCTACATTTTCCCTTCCATCACTCCTGGCCTGAGTTTGTGCAACCGGCGACACACTTGGCTCCAGGAGCTTGATGAGGGGAGATCTGACCTCTGCTCAGCGCAGGCTGGTCGTGAGCTTTGGGAAATGCCTGCTCGGACAAGTAGCCCCAGGTTCTCATTAGGAAAGGAGGTTGTGGAACTGACCAACGTGCTGGCGCTGTCCGTAATGCCTGAGGTTATGCTCCCGGTGGAATTAATCACGCACGTGTGTGTGTGTGTGTGTGTGTGTGTGTGTGTGTGTGTGTGAAGAAGCAGGTTAAGTTTTAAAAATATATACTTTTCTGGGCTTCATTTGATTTATTTTTTAAAAAAGAGTTAGTAATCTTTTGCAATTACAAAAAAAAATCTTCCCTTGCCATTTTCGCTGTATCCTTACAGTGAGAGTCTCTGACTGTGCCTCATCAGTTTGTCTTCTCTGTGTCATTGTGTTAGGTTTGCATTTTTCTTATTGCACAAGACTGTTGTAATAGGGGGAGAAATGGAACTCAGCTCCCAACACAGCAGCGACAGCCGGGGATTTACAGCCAACGGGCAGGGGGAAAAGTCAATTGATGGACAATTACTAAGAAGAATTTGATTAGACATCTGGAGAGGGAGGATTCTTGCTACAACTGGGCACAGCAGGCCAACGCCCAGGCCAGAGAAGAGGGCTCAAAGAACCTGGCTACAGTTCAGTCAAGCAGGGACTCCTTGTTGTAACTCACTGACAAAACAAGACTGGTGTGCTAGAGAACGGTTCATGTGGAATTTAATTCAGGAAGTCGGAAAGAAACTAGACAGTTGCAATCAAGGGAAGAGGCATAAGAGGCAGGCTGTACTGATGTCCTTGATGAGAAGAAGGTGTCCAGAGAGGCTGCCAGCTGCTGGAGCCCTGGGCCTCTCTACAGGCTGGAACTTTAACCTGAAGAGATGAAAGGCAGGTTGGTGGATGGTTGTTTGACACGGAAATGGCTCCATTTGATCTGCCTGGGCTATCGACTGGTAAGGACATAAAGGAATAACCAGGCATCAGGGTGAATGTGATCTGTGAGCCCAAGGAGGCCAGCAGAAGCCCTGTGTGTGCCTGAGTGTGGGGTCAGTTTCATGGAGGAAGCAGGAGCTTACACGTTCGCTTGCCCCAGTCTGTGTCCCAGGGGGCTTCCCAGACTTTGGTGAGGATGAGGGTGCCCAACCAGCCTCCTGCATGGGAGAGCACCGACACACAGCCAAAATGGGGACAGCTGAGATAGTAGGGGAATTAAACGGGCTGTGTTGGAGACACGAGAGTCACTTTTGTGGTCCTAAATTTCACTTCTAAATGTATTCCCATTACATTATATGCTATTTAGAAAGAGAGCACATCACAGAATTTCGCTCATTTTAAGCAAGTTTGCATGTGTGTACATATATTTCTGAAGCTATACGGAAAGAAAAGACATATGGGGGGATTCCAAAAGTGGCTTCTGTATGTTCCCTCTTGAGCATGTGTTCAGTAGCATGGCATGGATAGCGTCCGGTCGGAGCCAACAGTCATCCCGGGAAGAGGCAGAGCCTGGAGACGTTGATCCCGGGACCCTTGCACAGGCCTGGCACATGCACGTGGAAGGCAGACAATGCTTCCAGACGCTTTTCAAGTTCCAGATGTCATCTGGGTTAGCAGAGAGGCTCAAGCCAGCCAGTAGACATTTTACCTTCATCAAGGGGCTGTCTTTTAAGTCTTTATTTAGAAAGTTCAATTCCTTGGCTCACACAAAGGATAATTTGAAGAACAATTGAACTGTTGAGAACATTCAGACTTGACAACACTCAGAGAGCCCAGAAAGTGACGGATTAGAGGAACCAGCTCATATTTCTGAAGCTCAGGGGCCTGCTGCCAGGACTCTTATTTAAAACATGCCTCAGAATAGGCCAATGTGGGCGCCAGCAAGACTCGTCTCAGAAAACTTTGGAGTCGCCCCACGCTTTCATGGCCAAAGCTGTCCGTTTCTGGATGCCAGATTTCTATTTGAAACTTACCAACGTGACCTGCAGACTGTGCTGGCTTGTCGCTGCTGCCAATCACGCCGTCTCTAAGTCTTCCTCCCTGCTTGAGGATCCAGAAATGGATGCCCAGCTGAGCCCTCAGCATATTGGTAGATTTGTCACCCCTTGAATGAAAATGGCACCAATTGCTTCAGTTTGAATGCGAGATTCTTTTGGTTAAAAATAACTACATAAGCCCAGATTCTAGCTATCTAAACCATCAATGGGAGCTCTGGCCTGAATAACAGTCTGGGGATAAAGTAGAATGATAGGTGCTGAGGAGCAGAAAACAATTTCCCAAAATTTGGCACTTTGGCATGCTGAGTACTTTGAAAATTGAAAGGCCTCAGAAATAAGCCTCCAAACCAAGGTCTCCCTCTCACCTTTCTCCTGCCTCCCTGTCTCTCTGATCCTCTTTCCCAAGCACCAGGAGGGATTCTCTCTGGAATTTCCTTATCTAAGAAAGTTTAAATGCAATAGTCTTAAGACTCCTTCCCCAGGAATATCATACAATAACCAGGAAACATCAACTGCTGGAGAACAGGAGAGGCTGGAGAACAGGAGAAGTCCTCACCAGCCCAGACAGACTGTCCAGCTATTCTTTCCAGGGCAGGCCCAAGAGATTACCTGGGAGGCTTTATCTGCATAATGAGACAACCTCTGTTGCTGTGTATCTTTGCCCCTCATGTTCCCCTAATGTCTGCCTCCTGGCTCCTGGGTCCATTCATTCTCCCTGATGACTTACTTTCCCCAAAAGAATTGTCTACATTCCTCATCTTCTCCCTCCCCCATGAAAAATGGTATATAAGCTTCTGTACTGGGCTGGATAATCAGGTCATCACTCTGTGATTCCCCTCACTCCAGTGCATGTTAGTCTTAGGTCATTATGTGAAATGTCTGATTTCAAATCAAAGCTTAGTTTATTATATCTCAAACAAGAAGCAGTGCAATTAATCAATATATGTGCCTACACGAGCGATACAGTTTTGCCATCTTAACAGTAGCTTGTTTATGCCAGCCGTGAAGAAGCCTGGAGAGCAAGTGATGATGAAATCGTGAACGGTATTTTCCACAGCCTGTTGAGAATTGAGTATTTTTCCTTGCAAGAAGTGATCAAAAGCCTGGAAGAAGTGATAGTCAGTTGGTGCAAGGTCTGGTGAATATGGTGGATGACAGAGAGTTTCCAAGTCCAGCTTCTGTAGTTTGAGCAGCATTATTTTTTGTGACACGTGTCTTGAAAGAGGATTGGCCTGTCTCTATTGACCAATCTTGGCTGTTCAATCGCAAGCATCCTCATCATTGTGTCCAGTCAGTTGAAGTAGACACTGCTGTAATCAATTGACCAGATTTCATGAAGCTATAGTGGATAATAACCAGTGCTGACCGCCAAACAGACACTATTAGCTTTTTTGGATGAATATTCGGTTTTGGACTGTATTTCAGCACTTCATCTTTATTCAACCATTGTGCCAAAGACATGTGATTGTCAAAAATAATTCATTTTTCATCACACATAACAATATAGTGTAGAATGGTTAACTTTTATGTTGTGACAGCAAAGAAAGGCAAGCTTCGAGATGCTTTCCCTTCTGATGCTCGTTCGATTCATGCGGTATCTATTTTTCCAGCTTCTTTACCTTGCTGATTTGTTTCAAATAGTCCAATGTTATTGGAATAGTAACGTCAAATCTTGCTGCTAATTCACGTGTATGTTGAAATGGATTCACTTCCACTACAGCTTTCAGCTCATGGTTATCCACTTTGGTCTCAGGTCACCCACATGGTTCATTCTGAAGACTAAAATCACCAAAAAGGAACTTCTCAAACCATTGATGTACTATGTGTTCATTAGCCACATCCTTCCCAAATACTTCTTTGGAATTTTGAGCTGTGTGTGCTGCATTGGTTCCATGACAGAACTTATATTCAAAAACAACATGAATTTTTGACTTATTCATGGTTTCACAAAAATCACTCTTGAAAAAGATTTGAAAAATAATCACAATCCAAAAAGTTCATTTGAAAGAATGAGATGTACCTTCACAATCAAAAAATAAACAAGAAGTTTTGGAATGAAATGTCTGAGATAGCAACTGTCCAACTTAGTACTTAAGGAAATCAGACATTTCCTACTTAATAACCTAATAAATTAATGCCTTTTCTCTTATTAATCTGCCTTTTGTCAGTTGATTTTCAGCAAACCTACATAGGTATTCCTAGCATGTGTCAAAATCTCCTTCCCAGGCTGTGCTCTCTTAGAGTTAGTCAGTCATGTCTCAGAGCCAGCATCAAAAATGATGTGTGTAATTTCTGGGGAAACATTTAAGAATAAGGGTTGTGAAAAGAGTGCAATGCGCACCATCTGAAGGATGGACATATTTGAAACTTGGACTTGGTGGGGGCAAGGGCAACATATGTAACCTAAACATCTGTACCCCCATAATATGCTGAAATAAAAAAAAAAAGAATAAGGATTGTGTCTCGATGTTCTCTTCACATGGCAGAGTAATCATGGAATCACTTGTTGATGTGAGCTGCCACTGGGGTACCACTATCCTGGAGCCCACCTGGGCTCACAGCTGATGGTGTGAGTGAGAAATAAACTTGGAAGCTGACGCTGAGATTGTGGTTGAGGATCACCACATATTCTTGTCCATTGTGAATGGTGCAAACAGGCTTCAGGGTGGGTTTGATTCGATGACTTAACAATGTCACTGTGGGTCTTTCTGTCCTACCCTCTCAAATGTGGCAGAATGGCTACTGTAGCTCCAGGCTTTACTGTAGTTCCAGAGACTTGAAGTCTGGAACTACACTATCCAGAAAGTACTTACCAGCCCTCCTTCCATCACAGCGGCCCACAGTGAGTTGTGCAGCTATTCCTGAGGCAAGCTTACTGCACAGGGAATGCCATAGGCTTGGGTAAAGGGCCAACCACTGGGGTAAGGCTGGGGTGTGGGTCACATTATTCCTGTTGGACTAAGCAGAGCCAGCCCCTGTGGCTGGGGACAGGATACTGTGTCCTGAAGCACATGGAGGAGGGGAGGGAGGAGGTGGGAGGCAGAGAGGCACAGTCGCTACAGGGTGAGTGAGAGCCCATGGGCTTCCTGACTCCCCTGGAGAGTGGCAGAGGTTTCATTTTTCTCAAGATCAATGAAGCAGGGAACTTCTGAGTTCACAGGAAAGAATGGACCTTTTAAAAAACAAAATAAACCAGGCACAGAAAGACAAATACCATGTGATTTCTCTTATATGTGGAATCTAAAAATGTCAAACTTGAGCTTGGTGGCACGTGCTTATAGTCCCAGCTACTTGGGGGCTGAGGTGGGAGCCCAGGAGGTCAAGGCCACTGCACTCCACTCTCCACTCTGGGTGGCAGAGAAAGACCCCATCTCTAAAATAATAATAATAATAATAATAAATTAATTACAAACAGAAAAATAAAAATGTTGAACTCATAAAAGCAGAGAGTAGAATGGAGGTTACCAGGAGCTGGGCCTGCAGGGAGGGGAGTGGGTAGATTTTGACCAAAGGGTACAAAGTTCCAGTTAAACAGGAGGAATAAGTTTTTGAGATCTATTGCACAGCATGGTGAGTATAGATAATAATAATGTGTATTTCAAAATTGCTAAGAGAGTAAATTTCACCACAAAAAACAATAAGTGAGGTGATAGGTATGTTAAATAGCTTGATTTAATCATGCCACATTGTATATATGTATCAAAGCATCACTTTATACTTCATAAATAGATGAACTTAATAGTCAGCTAAAAATTTTAAACATTTTTAAAAGAAATTGAGAAAGAAAATAAAAAACTAAAGGCTCTTCTAAGTCCATTAAGAAAATGAGAAAAACAAGATCATGAAGACATTCTACTATGTTTTCTTCCAGAATCTTATTTGGTTTGGCTTTCACATTTAGGTATATGATCCATCTTAAATTAATTTTTGTTTACAGTGTGAGAAAGGGGTTACAATTTATTTTTTTCTCTTGTGTGAATATTCAGTGACTCCATTTATTAGAAATACCATCTGTTTCCACCTGAATGCCAGCAGCACTGCTGCTGTAAATCATAGGTGTGTCTATTTCTGGATCCTCAATCCTAGCCCGCTGTTTTCTTTGTCCCTCTGTCCTCTAAAACCACTGTCTGAACTACTATAGCTTTAAAACAATTCTTGAAATCCTTGAACTTGCTTTTCTTCCTTAAGTGTTCTGTTTCTTCTAGGTCTTTTGCATTCCCATATATATTTTAAAATAAGCTTATAAATTTCATTCCTCCAAAAAGGAAAAAAAAAAAACCTCCTTAGATGTATTTCAATTCATCAAGCAATATGGGGAGAATTAACATCTTAACAATAGCTTTTCAACCTATAAACATGGACTATCTCTTCATTTATTTCAGTCCTCTTTAATTTATTTCAATAAGGTTTTCTAGTGTATTAGTCAGGGACCTCAAGAGAAACAGAACCAACAGGATGTGTGTATTTATAGAGACAGATTTATTTTAAGGAATTGGATTACACAATTGTGGAAGCTTGGTAAGTCCAAAATCTACAGCGTAGACAGGCAGGCTGGAGACCCAGGGAAGAATTTAATTTAAGCCCAAAGGCAGTCACCAGGCAGAATTCCTCCTTCCTCAGGAGAGGACAGTCATTGTCCTGTTAAGTCCCTTCAACTGATTGGCTGAGGCCCACCCACACTATGAAGGGTAATCTGCTTTACTCAAAGTCCACTAATTTTGGTTAACTTCATAAAACACCTTCACAGAAACATCTAGAATGATGTTTGAACACATATCTGGGTACTGTGGCCCAGCCAAGTTGACACACAAAATGAGGCACCACTAGTTTATTTCTTGTCAACTTGACTCCCATATGCATCTCCTCAAATCATACTTATCTCCAAATAAAGACAATAACATGGTCATACTTTCATTTAACATAACTGTCCTGCATACAACCAAAAATGTACTAACCCTTTCTCCAGGAGAGGATACAAAGTCCTTCGGTGATATTTGCTTTTCTCCTTAAAGCCCATAACTTCAGTACCATGATATAAGTTAATAATACAGTCATGTGTCACATAGCTACATTTCAGTCAATGACAGACAGCACATATGACAGTGGTTCCATAAGATTATAATACCACATTTTTGCCATATCTTTTATGTTTAGATATGTTTAGATACACAAGTATTTACCATTATATTACAATTGTCTACAATATTCGGTATAGTAACATGCTGTACAGGCTTGTTTCCTAGGAGTAATAGGCTACACCATATAGTCTAGGTGTGTAGTAGTCTGTACCATATAGGTCTGTGTAAGCACACTCTATGATGTTTGCATAAAATCACCTAATCATGCATTGCTCAAAAGGTATCCCTAATGTTAAACAACATATGATTGTACTTAAATACTATGGTATAAAGTCAATTCATATTATGTTACATCATAAGGGATAACAGAGGGAAGAAAACAAAGATATTTGTTACACACACACACAGACGTATTCATTACAAAATAAGGAAGAAATATTCATGACAATTATAATCTTGGGTTCTGTAACTTGCCATGTGGTCATGCTAGTATTTATAACTCCCTTCTTCCATGTATTCCCTTTGCCCTCAGCTAGCGTCTCAGCTGGCTGTGGTTCTTTACCTGGTAGGGTGACCCAAATACTAATTCCCAAAGTCTCTGAGCCTTTAGTAGTCCTGCCTGCAATGGATTGTTGTAGTTAAAGGAGCTCAGGGAACTTCGCTCTAAAATGTGTCTCCCTAGTGTAATAAGTATTTTGAATTAAAGGCCCTTAGAGATCAACAGATACTAGAAGAGACTTTTCCCCTGTATACATAAAGACCAGACAGACCCACCAAGGGGAACAATTGGTTTTCCTCATTGCCTCCTATCGCTCAATCCTCTACCTCTCCCAAAGCACAGGATGAAGTTGTTCTCTCAAGTTCCCTTATCTCCCTATAGTCGGGACCCACCAAAGAAGAAAATGATTACCTCTAGTCCCCTCCTTGAGTTTCCATTAACTGAACCCATATCACAGAAAGGAAGATTGAATTCTATCAACACACTTGGACAGACTTTTATCACAAACCATTGTCCGCTCTGTGGGTCCAATAGACTTTGTTCTAGACCATTGTATGTCCTTCAGCCCCGTTGAATTCTCCTAAAAATCGTTTACTATCTGTCTCAAATCATCCACATTTCCCCATCTCCCTTTCCCCTAAGAAGTAGGGTATATCAGCACCTGTACCTCATTGGGATATTGAGCAATCATTCTGTGATTATCCTTGTGTGCACAGTAGTTATAAATCTGTATATTTTCTCTTATTAATCTGCCTTTTTGTGAGTTTATCTTTCAGCAAAACTTCTGAGGGTGAAGGGGGAGCTTTCACTTTCGCATGGTTTTCCATTGACTTTAATCACAGGGCATGCCTGTATTACAGACATACTGTTTCTTACCTCCATTTTTAATAGTAGTCAGAATAACTCACCCCAATCAGCACAGTAACTTCCTTTTTGCCTATTCATTCAGAAATATGAGGAGCCCAAAGTGGCCAGACAGTAGTCTTAACTTCCAGTTCAATGGAATCGTTGCTATGTCCTTCGGTAGAAGCATTTCTCCTTTTGGAGCTGAGACCTTTATGCCAGCAGAGTACAAGGTCACAGGAACAGAAAGCAAAAATTTTGCTGGAAGGTCAGTAGGAGTAATAGTGATTAGTGCCACTTCCATTTATACCCCTGGATTCCTGAATCTAACAAATCTTGGCTATCAGAGAAATAGTAGCATATACTGGATACACATTCAGATCATATTCAGCTTTCTGGAGAACCTAAACCCAGCCCTGGAAGGTATTGCCACCTAGCCAGTGCTATAACTTAGTGTTCAAAAGCCATTCCACCTTTCCCAAGGCAGCTGGGGAAGACAAGATGGTAGGAGACAGAGTAAGGCTGGTGAATTCTATGGGCATGCACCAATGCCACACTTCTTTTACTGTGAAGTGAGTCTCTTGATCAGAAGCAGTACTGTGTGCAATACTATGACAGTGGGTCAATCATTCTGCAAGTCTGTGGATGGTAGTTTTTGGCAGAAACATTGTGTACAGGGAAGGCAAATTCATATCCAGAGCATCTATTCCAGTAAGGACAAAACACTGAAATTTCCATGACGGAAGCAGTCCAATGTAACCAACCTGTCACCAGGTAGGCTGAGTGATTGATCACCCCAGAGAATGATGCCACACCGGGGACTCGGTGTTTGTCTCCGCTAATGAAAGATTGGGTGTTCAGCAGTGGCAGTATCCAGGTTGGCCTTGGTGAGTGGAAGGCCATGTTGCTGAACCCAGGCATAACCTTCCTCCCTGCCACCACGGCCACCTTGTTCATGGACCCACTGGGCGATGGTAGAGGTAGCTGGGGAAAGAGGTTATTTTTATTTTGTTATTTATTTCATTAGTTACTAAGAAAGGTGAGTTAACGTATCAACTATAATGTAGATTTATCTCCTCTCTTTAATTTCTGTAAACTTTATCTTCACATATTTTGAAACTATGATATTACATGCATACAAAGTTAAGATTGCTATGACTTCCTTTTGAATTGGCCCATTTACCATTATGAAATGTCACAATCTCTCTCTCAGAATACTTTTAACCTTTAAGTCTATTTTAATTAATTTCACCATGCCAGATTTCTTTTGATTTGTGTTTGCATGTTTTTTCATTCCTTTATTTTTATCCTATCTGTAAATGCACATGTCAAATATGTTCATTGTAAATAACATATAGTTTGAGCTTTTTTAAAAAAAAATCTGACTCACTTTGTATTTTAATTGGTGTATTTAGTCCATTTATATTTAATAATATTATAACTGATCTGGTAGGTTTAGGTTTATCATTTTGCTATGTTTTTTGTTTTGTTTTGTTTTTATCCTGGAACTTATTTTCTTTTTCCTCTTTTCTTGCCTTCCATTTTGTTAGTCAAATGTTTCTAAAATATACTGTTTTATCTCATCCGTTAGCATTTTGTTATACATTTTAGTATCAATCTTTTGGTGGTTACACTAGAAATTGCAAAATGCACTCTTACTTTATTAAAGTCTGTTTTAAATTAATATTTTAGCTCTTCGCAAATGATCTAATAACTATGCAATGATTTGACTTCATTTACCACCCCCTCCTTTTTTGCTACTATTGTTATGAATTTTACTTCTACATAAATTCTCAACTTCACAAAACATGCTTATTACTGGTTTTTAAAAATAATAGTCTTTTATATTTATATACCTATTTATTCTTTCTAGTGCTGCTCACTTCTTGAACTTCTGTCTATGAAAATGCAGATGCTTGAAACAGTGACAGCCATCTAAGACAATAAGGAGAGAGCTGTGGGCAGCATGTGTCAGCAGATAGCAATAGTTACATGGCTAAACGAGCTGTGGCACAGCCTTCATCCACACAATGGAATCTAAGGAATAGACTATGGATACACAAGAACTCTGATGGATATCAAGGGCAATTTGCTGAGTGATTAAAAAATCTCAAAAGGCCACGTTATATGATTCCATTTATATAACCTTGCCAAAATGACAAAATGATAGAGCTGGAAAACAGATTATTGACTTCCAAGGATTAGGGATGGTGAGGGAAGGGAGTATGTGCAACTCCCCAGGGGTGGTGCAGTGAGATGTCTGTGGTGATGAAATGGTGGTTGTGATGATGATGCAAATCGATACATGGGATTAAGTGACAGAACTATACACTCATGCCATGCCAATGTCAAATTCCTGGTTTGAGTATTGTACTAGAATTATGTATGATATGTGAAAGCTGACTGTACAAATTGGGTCATTCTTGTCATAGCCAACTAAAACAGAGTCAAGAAGTCGGGAGAAAAGCACTAAATGACTTTGCTCTAAAGAATATAATTCTCTGCAAGCCTGGCTGCTGAGACCGCCTGCTGGAACCTGAAACCAATTTTATCTAATGGCTACTGAAGCAACTTGTTTCAACTCTAAGAATAGTTTTACCCACTACGGTCACTTACCAATCAGAATCTGGCAGCTCCCTAAAACTTCACTAGTGTCAATAAACTTTCTTGAAGAACAGCATATAACATTTCTCTCTCTCACTCTCTTGTTGTTTTTTTTTTTTTTTTTTTACAAAAGCCCTAAACTTCTCTCTGTTCTTCAGATAAACTGAAGGCCACCTGATCTTCGTGTGTGCCCCAAGTTGCAATTCTTGCTTCCAAAATAGAATGTTTTAAATTTAGGGATTTGGCTCTGTACTTTATTTGGCTTCTACAGATGTCACCATTGGGGGGAACTGGGCGAAGGTACACAGGGCCTCTCTACTATCCTCGCAAGGTTCTGTGAGTCTATAATTATTTCAAAATACAAACTTTGAAAACATAGAAAACAGAGTGAGAAACCTGGGGGAATCAGACAGGTTTCACTGTGGCGGCAACATAGGACATGAATCCCAGAGGTTGGGCAGGGACTTGCAGGGGTGGCAGAAGCATTTTAGGCAGAGATCAGTGTAGCCTTTCCAGAAACACAGAGGTGGGAAAGGGCAGTGTATCAGTCAAGATGCTTTTGGCCCAAAGTAACAGAAGGTTCATCTAAAAGTGGTTTGATGAAGAGGGGTTTGTTATACATGTTGGCTGTTCTCTGATCACTCTTCCAGATTCATTCACTGCACTTCTCTGTGCCCAAGAGCTTACTTCGCCATCACTTGCACCCCTTCTGGATTCGACGGCCTTGGCAGGATGTCAGAGAATTCCACAAGGCAGTATTTGTACCACCCTTTTCACACTGGGCTGTGGTTTTGAAAATAGCTAAGATGCTGGACCCGATCCCTCACTCCGCATGGTTAGCCCTAACCAAGTCCCAGAAACAACCTCCTTCTTACCTTTGCAGACCTGTGGTAGTCACGGCTTCCTGCTGTTGCCGGTTCCTGAACGTTTCAGTGACCTTTGCTAGTTCCTTTCATCCCAGCCACACTTCTGCCACCAGCCCCTTCATTAACTTCTTCAGTGAACTCTCTGAGTTCAGTCTATGTTTTGCAAGGATCTGGAATTGAACATTAACTCACACAACAAGAATTCTGGAGGCAGATGGTGCCAGTGTTGGTTCAGCGGCAAACTGATATTGACAAAGGTCTTAGTAATTAATCTTATCCTCTTGCGGTCCAACCTTGCTGCTAAAGTTGCAGGCAATCACATGTAAGCACAATGATAGTCTATGAAGGGGGGCATTGAGGGGTGTGTGTGTATGTGTGAGTGTGTCTTTGTACAAGGGCAGAAAATCTCTCCATCACACTTCGTTTCAGGTCCCATGGGCTAGGATTGAATCCCATGTCTGTGCTCTGGCTGTAGGGGTGAGGAAGTAAATATTTGTATTTTTATCCTCTGTGGTGAGAGGTAGGTTCCGGCAGCAGGTGAGAATGGAATGTAGCACTTGAGGTATGTGAAGCAGGTGCTGAAGATTAGGAGGCTGCATTTCCCCTAGGAGCAATGGTTTAGTATTCACTAAATCAATGTTCTCAGTGACTTTATAGAGGATAACTACCACGAATAACAAGAACCACAAAATTTATCTATCTATCTCTATCATTCATCCAGTCTGACTTAGATAAATGATGGCCTACCACAAGCTTTTTCCACCTTTCTTTTTCCCTTAACAATATATCCTGGAGCTTGTTCCCTTGTAGTGTTCCTTTTAACAGCAGTGTAGTATTCCAGTTTGTGGATGTGCCATAATCTAAGTATCAGGAGCTGGGTGCACTACTCAGCTAAGATGACCTACGTTCGAGTTCAAGGCCTGAGGTTCCCTGGACCACAAAGACGACTCAAAGTGGGTTGCAAGTCTAGACCTAGGCTGGTTTATGTTCATCTCAACCTCACCCTGTGGGTTGTTAGCTTTTACGGTTCCAGCTTCACATGAGTGCAGTTTGCCAGTAGCCCCATTCTAAAGGCCTGGGCATTTAACTTTCATTTCTTCTAATCTGATTTCGGTTTTCTTTCTGTTTCTTTGTTTATAGAGGAAATCTCAAGGCAAAATTAGCTCTGAGTCTTCAGCTTATTTTTTCTGGCTCTTGTCTTCCTTCAAAGTGTGGTCTGATAATTCTTTAGTCTCTTGTTAGCTCTTTGATGTTTTTAAGATGATATATGTTAACATCATCCAGATATTTTCATTTTTTTCTTAGAGCAAGGATTAGTCTGAATTACCCAGACTGCCGTTACTGGAACCATTTGTTACTTTTATAGTTAGGGGAAAAAAATTAAAAAGAAACGCCCATGGTTATTTGGGAGATCAGTGTCAGTTTTGACTGATGGATATTGAACCAAGAAAAATATCGTGTTAGCATTTCTCTCCCTTGAGAATATAATAATATTCTTTCTATTAATGATTGCATAAGCCCAAGCACCTTGAAAGCAAAAGCCTCTGTGTGTGTCTCAGAAGTTAACAAAAGCAGTTATAGGTTAATGGACGGTGATTTGTTCAGAGACACCCTTCCAGCACACCCCAGTCTCATTATCCCAAGTTGAGGGAGAGACTGAGGAAGCAGTGTAGACTCCCAGAGCCTAGGAGGTGATGTGCGACAAAGCAGTGAGAGAATCAACAGATAAACAAATGAAGGAACAAACCAAAAATCACTTGTGTCTTGGTCTGGATTTGATAAGGAGCCCAGTGCTACATTTCCAAAGAACTGGGACCTGAGTGCCCACCGAGATAACCTCCAAACACAGTTTAAATCAGACTATGAGTGCAATTATCATGTACCCGAATATGTGCCTCATTTGCTGGAAGGCCCCTTTTCAGGGGATGCTGAAACTCTGGATTGTAAAATCAGATAGATGACCTTTGCAGTTCAGGCTGTTTCCTGGGAGAGCAAAAGCAGTATCAGAAGTAGTCCCTGGATGGGGAAGGCAGGAGAGCAGAACAGAGCTGACGTGAGCCTGTGAATGGCGCTCGCCCATCTGTCCCCACCACCGCGCGGTGGGCTGAGCAGGAGATGCCGCCAAGCGTCTTCCTCAGCCTCCCCGCTGTCATGGTTAGCCAGGCTGCCGGCACATGGACAGCCAGGGGTCAGTAAGAGCGGGAACGTTCAGGATAATGCGTGTCTAATTCTGTTGAAGCAGGCCCCATCTGGCTCCGCGGCTGATTCCATATGTCAGGCAGGGTGTTGCGTAAATGGCCCTGTGGTGGTGCCGTCTGTCCGTGTGAGCAGGAGCTCCTCCTCAGGGCTCTAGCTGCTGTCCAGGAAGGTAAAAGAAAACAGCAGAGGAAGGCGGTGCTGCTACTCATGATCTTAGTGTAGTCGCCACTCTTCACTCCCTGAGGGCCTGCTGATGATTTCTGCTGTCAATTTTGAATCAGTGCTTTGTCACCATGGTATCCAGAGAAACAGCCCTGCCCAAGAGTACTCTGTCTGGAGAATGTTCCAGAATCCCAGATTCTCAGATCAGTTTCTGAGTTGGGGAAAGCCTGGTGTCTGGACAGCCCTAGTTTCCAGAGTGAATGATTCTTCACTGGCAGAGGCAGAGGTCTGAGCTGACTCATTCGTTCTCCAGCACCTCCGGCCTTTCCTGTGCAGTCCTGGGGCTCCAGGGCCTTGGGCAGACTATTGGGAGGACTGTTGGCAGTCCTTGGGAGGATATTTGAGGCATCTGTTGGCAACAGGACTCCACTGATTCCAGGTAAGGAAATACACTGCACATGAGTGAAGCTACTCACTTCCTCGCTAGCTGCTGGTTCTCCTCCATCTCTTCTGATTTTTTTTTTTTTTTTACTCTCTTTCAGATTTTAGTTTCTTCTTCTTTTTCAAGATTCCATTTTATTAACAACATCAAAGGTGAAACTCTCCTCGGGCCTTGGAATCACTCTGGAAAAGCATAAAAACCTAAAAAGAAATTAAAAAAAAAAGCCTGGCCCAGTTTCCAACTTGCTGTGCTGCCTGTTGCCGTGACTGAGAAGGTGGCGGGCACAACACGCAGACATGCTCTCTATGTCCTCAGGGCCGGTGTGACTTCTTCCTGAGTTAGCATATCTGGGCCAGTGTCTAAAATTTACCTCCTTTTTTCCTATTAAGAAAATCTCTCTGGAATTTGTACCTTGCTGTATCTGGCAGCTTTGATGAATGCTTTTGTCACCTGTTATATTGGGTCCTATAATTTGCTGTCCATCTGCCTGGACTATTCCCTGCAGACGTGGCCCACTTTAGAAGTGCTTACATAGGTCTTAGTGAGGCTTATGCAGGGGTTCACTGAGATGATAGCCTTGGAAACTGAGCTGGTTCACAGGTTCTATTTACTTGAAGAAAAAGGTGACCTTAACTGAAATGTGTGAATTGTCCTTGTGGTTTCTTTGTTATTACTTATAGAAATTTCACCATACTTTATACTTACTTTCCTTTAAAGCTATGATTATCCTAAAAAAAAAAAAACATAGAATTACCATATGATCCAGTGATTCCACTTCTTGGTATATACCCCAAAGAATTCAAAGCAGGGACTCAAACAGGTATTTGTCCACCCATGTTTAGCAACAGTACTCACAATAACCAAAAGGAAGAAACAACTCCAGTGTCCATCAATGGATGAATGGATAAACAAAATGTGGTATATCCACGTAATGGAATGTCATTCAGGCTTAAAAATAAATGAACTTCTGTCACATGCTACAACATGAATGAACCTTGAGGACATGATGCTAAGTGAAATAAGGCAGTCACAAAAAGACGAATACTGTATGATTCCACTTATACAAGGTACCTAGAGTGATCAAATGCATAGATACAGAAAGTAGAATGGTGGCTGCCAGGGGCTGAGGGAGGAGGGAAAGAGTAGTTAGTGTTTAATGAATACAAGAAGTTTAGTTTTGCAAGAAGAAAAGGGTTCTGGATGGATGGTAGTGATGTCAATGTACTTAATGCCACTGAACTGGTTAAAATGGTAAAATTTAGGTTATGTATATCTTACCACAATAAAATAGTATTGCCTAATTTGGACCTGTATATATTAAATCTTGCTCTATCTACAGTGTATGAGTTTGCCTTGGAAGGGAAAGGCACAAATCCTTTGTGAAGGGAGAGTTTGGGGGCTGCCAAAAGTCATTGGGTTACATGTGTCGGTAGATTTGCATTTGTATAAAAGCATGGAGTTTATCTATATCACCTTGAAAGAGCTTCTGTATCATTTTGCCACTGTCACAAACCAGCCCAATATACCACTGCTGAAACTCCCTATTCCCAATTGATTTTTCACAGCTTGGAGTAAAGTAATTTTCATCTTCCTGTAGTATGTATTGCAAGATCAGAATGAAAGGGTAAATTTTGTATTGACTTTGATTTTACTTCATGAAATAACCTTAGAAGGTATCATTGCAGAAAGAAAAGAGAAAGAGAAGTTTCTGAAAAAGTTCTCAGTTTAGGGTTTATTGCTAAAAGAACCCAAGGAAGCGAAGTCCTGAACTGAAGCTCCCGGTTATTCTGATCCCAAAGCATCTTGCAATGCCTATCAAAGACATAATTAACTGTGCTGACATTCATTCATTATTAGTCAAATAACATCATACTGCTGACACCCAGACAAGATGAAACAATGAAGAAAACTTTCGATATGGTTACAACATGATTTCATGGTATTTCTGGAACTATCAAACTTATCAAACTATCAAGGGATTTAAAGCTTAGGAATTTTTTTTTTTATTTGTAAGGGTTTATTTCTTGATTCTCAATTATTTTCTCTTAAATAAACATTTTTTTTCACTGTGTTACCAAGGCTGGTCTTGAACTCCTGGGATAAAGCAATTCTCCTGCCTCAGCATCCCAAGTAGCTGGGATTACAGGCACGCACCACCACCCCTGACACTGGGAAATATTTTAAATAATCAAGTTAAAGTATACTTGATGAAAATGTTGACACTAAATCTAACCTTTTGGTGTGACTTCTAGTTCACAGGAAACACAGGGGAGAAAGCTTCAGTTTAAACGATGCCACAAATGACTTCACCACAGAACTCCAGAACATGGGCATTTTATGAGATAATTGTCCTTGTCTCTTCTAAACACCACGATAAAAGGGACTAAGATGATGCAATATGTGAATCTTTGTTATATCCATGTTTTATATTTTGTACCCATTAACACGTTTTTTGTGGTTATAGTTATTCTTAATATTTTTGTCTTTTAACTTTTATACTAAGGTTAGAAGTGATTTGTGTGTCCCCATTACTGTATTATGATTCTCTGTGTTTGTCTACTTACTTTTACCAGTGAGATTTGGACTTTCATATGCTTTCATATTGCTGTTTAGCCTCTATTTGTTTCAACTTGAATAATTTCCTTTAGCATTTCTTGAAAGGTAGTTACAGTGGTGATAAATTTCCTCAGTTTTTGTTTATCTGGGAAAGTCTTCATCTGTCTTTCATTTTTGAAGCACAGTTTTTCTGGGTATACTATTTTTGGCTAGCAAGTTTTTTTTTTCGATAATTTGAATATATCATCTCATTCTATCTGGGCCTGCAAGGTTTCTGCTGAGAAATCCACTGATAGTCTCATGGAGTTGCCTTGTATGTGATAAGTCGATTTTCTCTTGCTGCTTTCAAAATTCTCCTTTTCTTTGACTTTTAATAATTTAATTAATATGTCTACATATAGATCTCTTTGAGTTCAACCTTTTGGGAGACTTTTGGGATTCATGAATCTGGATGTTCATATCCCTTCCCAAATTTCGGAAGTTTTCAGGCATTATTTCTTTAATAGGCTTTCTGCCTATTTCTCTTTCTTTCTCCTTCTGAGATTCACATAATGTGCATTGTTTCACCTGATGGTGTCTCATAAGTCCCATAAGTTTTCTTCACTCTTTTTCTTTTTCTTTTTCTTTTTCTTTTTCTTTTTCTTTCTCTTTCTTTCTTTCTTTCTTTGTTTCCTTTCTTTTCTTTTCTTTCTTTCTTTCTTTCTTTCTTTCTTTCTTTCTTTCTTTCTTTCTTTCTTTCTTTCTTTCTTTCTTTCTTTCTTTCTTTCTTTTTCTTTCTCATTTTCCTCCTCTAGGTAATTTCAAATGGAGAAAGTATGTTTCTCTTACTCTTTTTAATGA